>OMLP01017669.1:0-14924 GCA_900302685.1 Spondyliosoma cantharus | reverse complement strand
AGGGTCCTCAGCCCTCTGGAGATGAACTGGAGCTGATAAATTTAGCAAAAACACAACTCCCCTTAGGCCAAGCACACACACACACACACACACACACACACACACACACACACACACACACACACACACACACACACACCCGCAACCATCCTTTCTTGCTCCTTTGTGTGTGTGAGTTGGGTAAGTAGGACTGTAAAACTTGGGTGTCACATGCATCCATTCTGTGTGAGTGTGTGTGTGTGTGTGTGTGTGTGTGTGTGTTCTGAAACCATTGCAACAGCTTCTGTATCAACCACAACCCAAATGTCCCTGTGCTGGACATGAGGACATGAGTGTGTGACAGACAAAGGAAGGAAGGAAGGAAAGGAATGGATGTATAAGTGAAAAGTGGAAAATATAAAAGATGAAGATGAAGAGACAGTAATGATGAGGGGAGAGGAGACAGAGAAATGACAGTGGGGAGAAAAAAAATCAAGAGAGATAGGGACGAAGAAAGAGAAGAGACAAATGGGATGGAAGAGAGGTGGTGGGAACAGACAGGAATGAGGATAGTTGACAGGAGAGAGAGAGATAAAGAGGACACGAGAAGGAAAGAGACAGATGTAGGATTGATGGATTACACAGCTAAAATGTTGTGTTAAACAGGACAGTATCATCTCCGGCCATGAAGCCTGAAGACTAAGACTTTTTTAATATATAGAATAAAGATTTCATCAGGTATGGGGGCAGTTGTGCACCGTTAGTAGGGAGCATCAAAATGGAGCAAAATCAAGGCCAAAAGATTGTTAATTAAAAAAAATTTCAAAAGGTCAATTTCAATTTAAATGTAGTTTTGATTGAATTCTGATGTTGTTGAATGTTACAATCCTTAAAATACTTTAAATAAATAAATGACTCATTGCGCTGGTTTAAATGTATTGAGATTCTGTGTGAGCACCTTAAGAAGTGCTTGATTTTTTATTTTTTTTTATAATTTTGAGATCAAAACTTCAAGTATCAGTTTAAAAAAATACAATAAATCTTTATTCATTTTTTCAAATTAATAAACCTTTAAGCTTTGATCTGGCTCCATAGACCAAGAGCAACAAATGTATGTTACCTAAAACAACACACCACACTGCAGGTCGCTATGAATGAAAAGCAAGTAGCTAAATGCATAGGTTCACATCGAGGACATCATTTTTCCCCCCAAGGATGACAAAGGAATGACCCGCCCTAGGGCTCCTTGATGATTGGTTATGGTGAGTGTGAGAATATTAGAGTAAGCCAATCAGAGGCAGAGCAGGGTGGGTGATTCCTTCGCCATCATAGGGTCAGATATGAGGTTAATTCGAGGTGAACTGTGCCTCATCTGGACAGCAGAAGAGAGCAAGCAGCAGCAGTGGGCAGAAACAAAAACCTGCGATCGAGCCGGACGGTTATCCAGCAACCTTTAGTCTTGTGACAGGAAGACACTGAAGCACTCACATCCTGTCCGATCTCATTTTCAATTTACGTCAGTTTGTATCCATCAGTCGTTGTAATGATGACAGGGTATTTACTACATACCCTAGTGGTACAGACAGTTTAGTTTCATCTGGTGACTAATTGAAACATCGGTCTAAGCACTACAAAATGATGGAATCTTTTTGTTTCTTCTTCAATCATCAATCATTCAATCATCCACAACAAAATTCCTTTTCAGAAACAATTCAGAAGAGATAATCCACAAAACGCAACATCAACAGATTTGATCGTAAATACTTTTCTTGCTCTACTTTTCACGAAAAGTACCGCTAAAAACTGCCCACAACATTTTTTTTTTAGCAAAGAGATGAGGCAGCTTGTTGGAGAGGGAAAGAGAAATAAGACGGGGGGAAGGAGGGATGAGAAAGGGAGGAGAAGTAGAGAAGGGCTGGGGGATGGGAGAGAGAATAAAGTTAGGCTTTCCGAAAGCGATTAGCAAATGTCCCAAATTTAATCCAGTGGAAATTGTTGTCCAAAGCTCTGGGCTCTATTTTGCTACTAAAACCTAAGCTGTCTTGCGACATAAGATAGGCAAACTGAAACACACACAGCTCTCTGCCAACTGGAGTTTTCAATATGTGAGGCAAATTACTTTATGGTATTATTTTAAAAAGCATGGACACAAAGAGGCTCTAAAATACAACACAGGAGTGAGGGAGAAGGAAGGATGATGAAGGGAGAACGGAGAAGTGAATCAAATTTAAATATGAACAAAACGTAAAGACCTCATATGTGCTTTCTGATGCAAAACCTTTTTCTAATTCACACTGATTACATTTTGGTTACTGATTTGGCATTTACCTATACGTTGGTATTACATGACCATGAAACTTTCAAATTCTTGCAAAAATGATTCCGCTGTTTCTCACCTACCAACCCTGGACATAAGTACTTGAGGGAATAAAGAGGAGCACATTGCTTCAGTGCCGACCTTTCTTTCTTGTCAACCGGTGGAGAAGTCGTTTTCAAGGTACTCAGCAGGCTCACCTCTCATCACAACTTGAACTTCATATACCCACAGATCGAGACTCTCCTCTCAAGAAAAAACACTGAATCAGTCGCTTCAGCTAATGCATAAAGACACATGCTCGCGGCGAAGCCCTTTAGGGGTAAGATTTTGTTCTCGAACCACAAAGTCCACAAAGTGAGCAGGTCAAGTTGTTTCATGGGTCAACAAAACATTAAGGCTTCAACATAAAATGACTGGCGACAGAGCACTGGCCGTGGATCTTTTGAGACCTTTGGCTTGCGAGACGGGGACTCCATGGATCGGAAAAGTTCCAGTATGCCTCGGGGATGCTCGATCAGATTGGGATCTGGCTGAATTTGGAGGCCTGTATGACACCTTTATATTCCTCTGTCCATTCCTGAGCAGTTAGCGCACCATTGGGGGGGGGGGCGCGCTATTACCATGAGGATGTGTGCTTTGTCTGAGTGGGTGTTGGGTGGCGAGTGTCCACCAGGACCCAATGTTTCCCAGCAGAACATTGCATTGTAACACGATGATCAATGTTATTCTGTTTGCCTGTTAGTCTGCTTTATGTTGTGACTGACTGACGTCTAGTCAGATGTACTGCTGATAAATCTTTTATGAAAAAAATCATGTTGTAGTTGCGTACCGGTGAGTAAGCTCACTAGTCAACCAGAGTTAATGTAATACCTTTATTTCATAGGTTTTCACTGCTACTAAAGCACCACCACCGCACACAGGAAAAGACGGTGGCTGTAGTGGGCAGCTCACACCTTTATGTGTTGAGTGAATGCTCTGCTAAGGAAAAGCACAGATGCGCTCAGTTAGCCTTTCCATCGAAAGTAAAGGTTGAAATACACAAAAGAAAATGGTTTGCTTCTCTGGAGGCTGTAAGCAAACATTTTCCTGGGTAAATAAATTCAAAAAGAAAGCTTTGGAATCTACTGAGCTCGGCCCCATGGGTAATCCTTCACACTGAAGGGCTGAGGGTTACAAGAAAAAAAAGCATACAAAAACAGAGCGGGAGGTAAATCGAAGGGGGAATGAGAGGAGTGCAAAGATAAAGAGAGCATATAGAGAAGTAAAGCACATATGAGACTGACAGAAAAGGAAAAGGGGATTTGTGAGAGGACGAGACTCAGCAGCAGATAGCGTGCACAGGGAGGGAGAGGATGAAAGAGAAAGACATATCGAGGGAGGAAGGATAGAAGGATGGGGGAAATTGTATGTAAACTTGTATGTAATGCCAGACTGTCGATATTCCACCTGGCATTACGTTTGGCCTGGCTCTACTTGGTTTGAATAGGTGCATCAGGCCAGCGTGGCAGGGATTTCACATCGTCCACAACTGGGCTTCCTGCTTGAAGGTGTGTCTTAAACCAATGACACACTTTTCTCGAGCCCTGCGGTACTACTGAAGAAACAGCGGCAATAAAGTGGCTCCGCTAATTCGGTTACACACACGTTTCATTTCCTATAAATTCTCCCCAGTAAAATACACCCATTAGTTCGTAATTTAATGACCTTTTATTATGAAGTGGCATTACAGGAGTCATTGCGTTTTCACCAGCAGTGACTAAGCATGACTCCTGAAACGGCCGAAAGCGAGGAAACAGCAAAACACAGCAGTTGTCTGAAAGTTCAAACAGGATGAGAGAAACCATAGCGATTCAGTTAGAAGCTACAAAAGTACTGAGAGCTGACACACACTTGTTTGAGGGAGAAACGGGTGCATTGCTGGTCTTAGAATACACCCTGCCCCATTCTTACTGAAAACCCATTCTGTAATTTGAAAGTTTGAGTGAAGGAAAAAGTTCTGTAATCTTTTAAGTCTATGCTACTGTATGGCCTCCTTGCTCTTTCTTAGGCTGTCCACTACATTTGAACCAATATCGGTTCCAAAACTGGTACCTGGGATTTGATACCAGGACCCAACGATAACTTTTTTTCGGAACTTTAATCTGTCTGTAATAACAAAACAAGCAATTTCAGTTCTTACCAGTTAAATCAACTCACTTCAAGAGACAATATCATGAGTCATATTTCCAGTAACAATGCACATCACATGTCAGTCTTTCTAAGTTGATTGCTAATTTTCAAGCAGCACGTGAACAACAGTGTTCAGTTGGCGATGTGTCTGAAAGAGCGAATGAAGTTAAAGATATAACAAAAATACACGCATTTTATGGCTTCAGTGTCACGACGTGATCCTTGGCAGCTGCTTGTGCAACTCTCTGAGAGATGAGAAAGAAGTGAGATGTCTAACTCCATAACAACTTCCATCATGAACCCTGAAAAAAAAAGGATGCGTCTATTTCAAAATGCTACTGACTTTTTAAAGAGGTTTTAACACTTCTGAATGTACTTTGCATACGCACTCACTACTTTTAGTGTAAAGGTTGTATAACAGACCTGTTTGCTCCAAATGACTTCAGTATTAGGGTAAAAGGATATAAATAAAGTACCTTGCTGACCAAGCTGATGAATATTATGATTGTCTTTGGTGCCTAAAATTAAGCACCAAAGGTGAGGGGGGTGGCAGGAGAGAGTGAGAAAGAAAAGGGAAAGAAGGAAATGAAGACTGGGGAAGGGGAAAGCGAGAGAAGATAGGCTGCATAGTGACTATCCACCAATTATCATGAAATAAACAACAGTGCTCTTTGTGTATAATAAATAATGTGTCTGAGTGTGTGTGTGTGTGTGTGTGTGTGTGTGTGTGTGTTCATATTAGCAAGTTGTGTGTTTCTGTTCCTACACAGCCATGATAGCAGTGTTGGTTAAGAAGGTGTGCCAGGTGGTCCTGTTTTGACAGTGTGTGGGTCTTGTACAGAATGATAAGGCTATGTTAATGTTGACCAGCTGCGACAGTGTGGTAATGTTTTGTTTTTTTTTAACCTTGTGAGCCTGTGCGCTTGGTGTGCCTATGTGTGCCTGTGTGTGTGTGTGTGTGTGTGTGTGTGATCATGGCAAAATGTGGTCCTGACACCTATTGCAGCAAGAACTAAAAAAGCCGTCATGAAAATGCACAGGTGTGTAGTTGAGATGAAGGCTGGGTGTGGTTTGACACATGAGTACTGAGTACGGTGTATGTAGTAATGTATTAAACACTTCTGAGTAGACATCGGTGTGAGGGTGAACATGTCGGCTGGCATCGTGGCTGGTGTGATCCCATCGCGGGACGGTTTCTAGGTCTGTTCTCATTGAAACCCTCCTGCTGTCGGTCTCCTCTGCCACACTCCTTTACCATTTCATTTACCATTTGCTTTTACCATTTTGTCCATTATAGTTTATGTATTGCCCCCCTATCCCCACCCCTCTGTTGGCAACACAATCATTATGACAGGTTGTACCAAACTGTGTTGGAAAAGAGGGAACTACGCCAAAGCGTGTTTATATTTGTGTTGATTAATATCCAGCTCTAGGTAGTGTCCAATATATGGGCTGATCCTTAGGGACAGAGTGAAAGGAGCTGAGACTAGAACTGCTGCTTCACATGGACAGATCAATGTCTACCTAAGAGACTCGGGGCAGAGCCAAAACATGCGAGGGGATTTATATGTCCCATCTTGTCTGGGAAAGCCCAGGTGGAGCTTGAGGATGTGGCAAAGAAGTTCATTCATTCTCTTGCCCAGGGTCGTTGCTCTTTCACGGATGTGATGTTCCTCACTTGCGATGTCATGATGACGTCTTACACCAAGTCAGACTTGTAGCTCTATGTATGCTTTCGTCACAATGCTTGACATAGTCCTCTGAAGGTGCCACGCTTTCAGTTTTTTCGTTTAAAGCTCTTAAAAACAGACACACATAATCACAAATGATAAAAAAAAAACACATATAATAGGTAAAACACATTAGGAACAAATGTGAGGAAAAAATAAGGGAGAAACAGGTGCTGATGCTGCATGTACTGCAAAGGGCTGAACAGTGAAATGGCTGTGGGTATGAAAGAGAATTTATATCTGGCTGATGGTTGTCTGAGGTGGGATTCAGAGGGCAGACACTTCTAAGTGCAGGGGTGGTAGATATAATGGATTCTGCTTTCATTATCAAATGTTTGATGTACAGTTCAGACAGACTTATCTGCTGAGTGCCAATGATTTTGCTGCGGTTTCATCACGGTTGAGTTTTTCTGTTTGAGCTGAGACGTGCATACCAGCAAGCGGGACCGTAGGATAGAAATAATGAGGTCATGTGTCCTTGCCCTGCTGAGGTTGTGCGGGGGCAAAGTTATTTTGGAGGCTATAGTGTAAATCTATGCATTTTGATACATTTTGAGAGTTACATAGACACATAGTGGAAAATTGAACTAGAACTCAACAGAAGATAAGTGACAAACATGGACAATTTTAAAATCACTCTTTTTCAGTTCGATATCCTATTGTGTTGAAATCACCTTCATCGTCAAACAAACTGCAGTGGTTTATCTATTTGGAGCCAGGAAAACTGCTTACCTAATTAACTGGAGCCTCCTGGCCATTACCATATTGTTATTTTGTTTTGTCTTGTTTATGCCTGGTTGTGTGGTAGCCAGGCAGGGGGTGAGGAAACAGCCTAATTAATTTTAAATTTAGTGGTTTTACAGGGAGGAACGAGGAACCGGAATTGTATTTGAGAAAATTAGTTTGATTTGAACTTATTTCTTTGAAAAATAGTTCCGTTATATTCCATGGTGTATAAAATTGTATAAATATGTTATTATGTTTATTAATGAATTAGTATATACCTATACATAATATACCATTTAAGATAAGAATATAGCATATATGTAATTTGTATATAAAGAAGAGGAATTTCAACCGATCAACGAAATAGTAAGTAATAACAGAGGTCACTGTTACATTTTGGTAAGAACTACTGGACACACAACTCTCTGTCTGTGCCTCATTTCCTGCTTGCAAAGATTCTGGCAAATGAAGGAGCAGCACAGAGAGCAAAGGAAATCAGAAAATCTTGCCAAAACAAACTCTTGATCATCACAGTGACACAGGAGAGACTGATTGAGTCAGTACACATATTCATACTGTATATGCAAACATATTTATTGCCTTGATGCAATCTGATGAACTTCAGGCAAAGCCTTTGAAGCCACTTTTGAAGTAGGTAAAAACGGACAGCGTGACTGCAGCAGGTAGGCTGAGTGTTTATTACGACCTGCTCTGCCTCCTGACCTACAGCTGCCCTGTCACCTCAGATGAGGGAGAAGAAACTCTGGGCATCTTCCACTTCCATTTTTTTTTTGCTTTATTGACAGAACAGCTTGGAGAAATGACAGGAAACAGGTTGAGAGAGAGGGGAGTGACACACAGCAAAGGGCCCAGACCAGGACTCGAACCCAGGTCCGCAACAGCGAGGACAAAGCCTCTGTACATGGGACTCCCGCTCTACCCACTGAGCTAAACAGCACACCCCAACACGTGTTCCCTGACCGGGAATCGAACCCGGGCCGCGGCAGTGAGAGCGCCAAATCCTAACCACTAGACCACCAGGGAACCACTGGCTAATTTTAACCACTGTGCTGTTGCTCTGGAGATCATGACACAGAGACTCACCGGTTGTCTTGATGTAGTGGACTTGTGGTCAGCCAGCTGAGGTGGTTAAGGCATTTTATAAGGATGCCTCCTGGGTGCCTTTCTTTGGAGATTTTCTGACCATGTCTACCTGGGAGGACAGCGCGAGGTAAACCCAGATCTTGCTGGAGGGACTTTATATCTCACCTGGCCTGGGAACGCCTCAGAGATCGAAACATTGCTGGCAGAGCAATGTCTGAAATACTCTGCTACCCATTGCGACACAACCCTTGGATGGAGGTGGAAGAACATTGATGGATGGATGGCAGAAAAGAAGCAGCTTTATTTATTGATAACATTCATGGGGAACTATGTGGCCTTGTAAAAGAAATTCCGAATTTTACTATGTACAACATTAATACTCACTGTAAGTGAATAAACAAGCTATTTATAACACTGTTTGAAGCTAGAAAGGTGGCAGGGTCCGCCAAATATATGAGTAAAAAAGTATGAATTGTAATGTCCTTTAAAGTCAGTTTGTCTATTTAGTTTATTCAGTCATGGAAACAAAGAGAGTTTGATTATTTAGTTTGTTTAGGCAGAAATAAATCAGCCAATGAAGAACTTTCTCTTCTCATTAACATTTCTGCCCCAAAGCTACATAGGGCCCCTTTAATGCTCAATTCCATTAATTGTCTCAGGAATCCATGTCAGTAAGCCAGCGTTCAGGAGGTGTAATCACTGTAACAGGCACACTTAAAGGTGCAGCAGGTTGATTTTACAGTCTCATTCCCACATAGTCAAAAACTGACGCTTTGGGATATAGGATGCCGCCACCCTAAAGCATCAGTTTCTGATGAATTGGGAATGGGACTCAAAAATCTACTTTTCGTACAAATAGCACCTTTAAGTTAAGTACAACCATCGCTAATAGAAATTGCATTAATTGGATATAATATGACAATTCTGTAAGACTTTTAGGATTTTTCAGGAAACGTTCAATTGTTAATGAGTTTCTACCATGAATTCAAATATATTATCAAGTAAACATACAGTGTTCATGCTCTTATTCTTAATTATTGTTTCAAAAACCCTGCGTGCGTTTATGTTCTTCCTGATAGCAGCTATGTGGCAGAGAAAACAAACCACCTCCTCAGCTGTTGCCTCTCCCACTGGTCCTCTGCTTTCAGCGGCTCCCTGTGCAGCAGATTGACAGCAGTCTGGTGTCTTGTTCTCTGTTTGCCACCCACCAGCATAAGCTCCATTGATAAAATAGACTCGTTAGCTGGGACTTTGTTTCAGGAATGCCAATTATAGCAGACATATTGCTTTTGGTGGAGAAAAAGCAAAACAGAAGAGAGGTTCCTTCCTCTTTGTTGTACATGTGTGTTTAGGACTGTGCTTGTAGACAAACAAGGTTTATTCAAACTATGCATCTTTAGGGAGTAGAACCAGTTAGTTGCAATGAAGACATGTCTTACGAGATAGCTGTGGTTGATTACAAATTGAGTCAAGTTTTTGAGTCAAGTTTTGGCTTTATACAATATTCCTTTATACAATGTCTTTATTTACAATATCTAATTCAGTAAGTTGCTGAGGTTTGTGAATGTATTATTATCAGAACATCCATCACAGTTTAAAGGCCCACTTCTGCTTCAGTTTGGATCCACTGAACTCATTGTCCAAATGAAGTTTGGATAAACTTTTGCCTCAATTGCTGAGGCCTGTTGAAGTACTTGTGTTTCTGGGCAAATCACTTCATGTTTCATCAATGGGCCGGTGTCCCCTGATCCCTGCTATCACTCTGGTAACTGCAATGTTTTCATGTTCATGCAAGGCGGCTGTGGCGTCTTGTTCGATTCTTCTGTCCTTGGGCAAGTTACTGAACCCCAAACTGACTCCTGATGTGCTGGTCGGCGACTTGCTTGGCAGCCACCGCCATCAGTGTATTTGTGTATGTATAAATTAAGCGTCTGCTAAATGCCGTAAATGTAAAATGTCTACATTCATGTGAAATGTTTACATACACTTGTAAAGAAAGTGTACTGTTCATAATGGCAGTCTTCAGTTCCAATGAACTGTCAGGAATACAACTTTTTCTATGATGGAATGAGTGGAACACATACTACTTTGTCACGAAAAACATTCATGAAGTTTGGTGCAACGATGAATTTAATATAGGTCTTCTGAAAATGTGACCAAATCTGCTGGATCAAAGAAACACACCCCCAGGAGGAGGGGGGACTCCCGGGTGACTGCAACCCGGTTGGATGGGAGGGGGAGATCGAAGTGGCTGTAACTGTATGTTGTTGTATTGCTTTGTTGCCCCAGACACACCCCAAAGCTTTGACAGAACTTCTTGAAGACCAAAGAAGACCTAGAATTCCTGACTGTCATGGACTTTCCTCCACAGTCTCTTGGGGCCTTGATTACTGAGACAGCCGAGCATTGTGTAACATCACAAGAAGCCTTGTGGAACACTGTCATGCTGTGACGACATGAGTCGGCAGGTTTTTCACAAACTTCTAGAGTCCATACCAGCTTGATTGTATGCTGTAAAATGAAATTCATGGTCATTTTTCAAAGAAAAAATTGTGTCACATTATCACTGAATGTTTATGATAAAGTAGATCTATAAGAACGTGGGATACGAAATTAAATTAAATGTGTGAGAGAGATCTGACACTCTGGCTGCAAGTTCCTCAGATGTTCCAAAGGGAATGACGAAGTTAAATTTGGTCTTGCTCTGGATCTTTTAGCGGTTTTGACAAAGGGCCAGTTTGGGTAGCCGCGGGTTTTATGTGCTGCTGTTCCTTCTCCTTGCCCTCTGACTTAGCGGGCACAGTCTCAGCCTGATGGTTTAGGGTTCCGATGACCCACAGCTTGAGCTCCAGTGGTTAATGAGAGCCAAACAGCAAGTACTGATCTGTGTGCTTCAAATTTCTGTACTCCTCAGTGTTGAGGCTTCTGTCTTCTTCAGTGTGTACTGCACAGTCCACGAATGGCAGACTGTCTCCTCTGACATCTTCCTGTGTGAACTCGATGTTATCGCACACAGCATTTATATGATCCGTGAAGGCTTACACTCCCCTTGCTTCCCAGGTGTCGTCTGCATACCCGAACCAGTGGCTAGGAGCAGTTCACGTGAAGGTAATCAAGACTCTACTCTCCACTTCCTCCATGTAGAGGTTGGCCACTATTTGGGACACCGGTGAGCCCATGGAACAGCCGTGTGCTTCTGTCTGTAGAAACCTTCACTGTACTGGAAGTAGGTGTTAGTCAGACAGAGGTCAAGTAAGGCACAAATGTGGTCTGGGGTGTAGCGCTTGCAACATGGACTCTGTAAGGACACTCCCACACAGAGTTTAAATGTATGCAACTCCCCTCCAGTTAGTTAGAAGTGAAGAAGCCTCTTGGCTGAGAGGGGAAACATCTTCAGAAACTGAAACAAGTCCAGTTACCAACAATACAGCGCTTAGAATTACCATCACCTGGATTCATCAACAAAGCTCAAGTTGCTCTATAGCTATCTGATCCTTAAGTTATTACTGGGAGCTTCTTGAACACATGTTTTATTAGTTGTTGGTACAGTTGTCTTGTGGCCGATGTTTGCTGCGTGTCTCTCCGTCTCTCCAGTTAATGTTTTTTCCCTGCTGTTGCATTTTGAAGTGACTGTTTTTACTGCGGCAGAATTATTTTTAACTCCAATCACTGAGCTCTCAAAATCATCGCACTACTGTACGAAGGTGATACCTGTGATACTAAATTAAGAACACATTTCCGATAAGCATCTGCTTGAGACTGTCCTGCACCAGAAAATGACAACAGTGGTCTAACTTTAAGATACCTGGCCTCCATTTTCTTGACAAGCAGACTCTTGTGGTCATTTGAAATACATTTTGTCTCTGTGAATCAAAGGTTGAAGTGGAGTGACACTACTGTGAATATGACATTTCTAAACCCAGATGTGAGGACTCACAGTTCAGAGCGCTGGTTGCTTTTGTTATGTGAACTTTCAGCTCATGCAGCGCTGCGACGCTAGTCTGTAATATCAGCGTCCATGTCATTAGGTCCTTTGTCTATAGCTAAACGTTTGAGGCTGGGTTCATAATGCAGGCAAATCAGATATGTTGTGTCACTGATTGGTGACCACACAGCTGATCGGCGAGGCTAACAGCTGATCAGCGGAGAAAGGTGAGTCCATGGAGCCAATTATTCAGGTGTGCAGCCTTCAAAAGGAAGTAGCGCAGCCTCAGAGCTTGTAAAGACAACTTGGCTTTCTTCTTTCAACAGAAAAAAGCAGTTTTGTCACGGATCGAGAAGCGGCGATGTGTAGTGTCCTGCAGTGTCCTCTTGCACCTGGGTTGCCATGGTGAATCAAACTATTCCTTAAATGTTAGATCCAAACAAAGCCTCCTGGATCCAGGTCATCATCCACTGGATTACCAATAACAGATGGTTTCCACCAGTGTACGGCAAGCTTGTCTAACTTCACTGCACTGTAGTTAGCATTTGGTTTACATTATAGCTGTGAACATAGCAGCGAACTGTGTGTGCAGCTCATGCTGCTTGCTAGTAAATAAATGATACAACTCCACACGACCCAAGACAAATCTCTGTGTCTTGCTTGCCTGGTGATTAAAGTGATGGGGTTAGATCTGGGGTTAGCGAAAACTTCGACCCAGGCTCAATAAAGACGGTCTTCTTGTACAGCTGTAGTCTTCTATCCACTGCAACATGTATTTATTTATTTTTTTTCTTTTGAAAGCTTCCTGTACAACATCCTCCCATGGGACTGTGAGCTCCACAAAGTACACTATGTGCTTATAGCTGGACCACAGTGCCATGGGTCTCATTTCTGAAACAGTGCGTGGGATACTAACGGGCGCATTCACACAAAGGCTAAAAAAAGGCCTTTGTCAAAAATAATAACATTTATGAAACTGTGTGTGCGCACACCTGCAGTCAGTGTCCCCTTTACAAATGATTGCCCACTTGGAAATGTGCACACGTGGATCAGCCTCATCAGCCCCTCTACACACCCACTTACAGCTCTAATGGCCAATGTAAAGTGCCTCATTTGTGTTGATGCATATAGATTTGTGCGCTGATCAGTGTTCTTTTATGATGAATCATGAAAAGCAATAGAACGTATAAAGGATGTTTTTCTGCCAGACAAATGGAGGTTAGAAACAAATATTGTTTGGTGCCACAGCAGCCGGGTCAGAAACAAAAGAAAATGCACCGAGCGGCAACTTTGCAACTGCCGTTAAAAAGGAGGATTTTGAAAGATCTGGACATAATTTTAGTTAAAAACATTAAGAAGAAAGAAAGAAACTAACAATATCAACAGAGAGTGAAGACGTAATGGTTCTGGTGTTTTGTACAAGAGGCCTATGTTTTGCATCGCAGATATCCACTAAGTAGCCAGGGATGGGTCGTCCCTTCTTGTAACAACACTGAAACATCAGCAGCAAAGAAAAGCAGCGACGTAAACTGTGAAGCTGATATAATCGTCAAAAAAAACGTTTTCGGTTTTCTGAAACTTGAGAAAATCAGATACACCCTTGAAGGCTCCCCCCTTTTTTTTTCCTATTTACTTATTTAATGATCTTTTCATGTATTTATTTATTCAGTTTATGTATTATTATTATTATGTATGTATATATATTTTCCTTTTATCATCATTATGTGATTTTGCATTATCATTGTACTATATTGCAATCCTTCTGGCATCCTGGGTTGGACAACCCCAATGGACATTCATTCTTACACAGATTTGGACTCCAAGGGGACAAGTGGGGATGGTTGGGAGGGCTCGGGAGGGGGGTGGACTGGGTACCGTTTACAATTATGATCAGTTGAATGATGCAGCTTCCCCATTCGTGTGGATATTTATATTTACAATATATGCTGCAAATGAATACATGGAACTAATGAAAAATCAATAAAAATCTGTTGAAGATAAAAAAAGTTTTGGGCATGCACCGCTGCAGCCAAAACGGACTATGTTAAATTCATACATGTACATTTGTTAGATTAATGAAATGAATAAAATCTGCGTTTTCAGATCCAATGTGAATCCACCCGCTGCGCTACGACATGCTGAGTGTGCTTTTTTTTCCGTCTTGGGAAAGAGAGTAAACAGTTGCACAAACCTAAAAAATGAAACTAACTCACTGAACCTGATGCTTTTTGTGGCCAAGTCGTCAGCTTAGCCCTGGTAATAACTCATCCAAAGTGCTTTAGTGTGTAGAATACACAGCAATATTCTACAGCTTATAAATAATGAAATCAATAAGAAAATCTATTATGTATGTAAGTATTTTCTTTTTCGTCTTTTCAGTATCTCTGGATTTATGGACCAGCCGTTTAAAATACTAGGAACTTATTTTAAGTCACTCTTAATAAAAGCACGCTACAGAAATGTCTTCGCTGCTAATGTAAATGTAGGTCATAAAGCCGGTGCTTTCCAAAGCAGTCACTTCTCAACCTTTTGACATAATAGCAGCTCTTTGTGGATGATTTTATATTAAGACCCGTTCAGCACAGAGAGCGCAGGCATGAGTCTCCACATTAGAAACTGAATCTCTAATCCAGCTGCAAAACCTGTGTCTGACCGACTGACCCTCAGAACAACAAACTGAGTCTCTGGCAAGTCAAGAAAAGACAATCACTGAGAGGGAAGTGGACTCTTTGGCAACGAAATGTGACTTGAGGAATATACTGTATGTCAGTCAGTCCACCTCCGTAGACCAGGGCTTCCAGTCCATGAGTCCTGGAAGATTTCCTTGTCACACAAATGGAGAAGTTCCACTGAATACTGGGTCAGAACCTCCATTGTCTCCCAGTTCCACAGCGTATTCAGTTTAACGTCCTCCTCCTCACACACAAAGCCCTCCATAACCAGGCCCCTTCCTACCTCACTGACTTGCTCCATC
>OMLP01017667.1:0-25484 GCA_900302685.1 Spondyliosoma cantharus | reverse complement strand
GTGCGCTCTATTTCAGTACTGGTACAACGCGAGGGCGGGAAAACGGTATAATACTTTAGGAAAAAGAGGGGGGGATGAAATCACCTTGTTGTAAAAGTGGGGGTGTTGCAACACCCCCATCCCCCACGGGTGAGACGCCACTGAATTAATGTGAAATTAATAAACAAAGTACTTATATAAAGCTAACATCTTAGCTGTATATCTTGTGTAGCTGTGAGTGATATGCAATTGCCATTTCTTTTGTGTCAACAAATTATTGTCAACATGAGTTTATTCACATTATCATAATACTGAGGGTTGGAAGACATGCAATTCAGCTGCAATTTTTAAAAAGCAATAAAACACTGGTTTATTATTAGGCTATTTATTGGAGGGCAAGTGCAAACTAGAAATACAGGCTACACATCTAAAACTGTGACAAAACCAAGAAATGACTACTATGACTGTTAGTAGGAACAGCAATGTTTACAACTGCAAAGTCACATAAACTCAATATCTGGAAGAAGCTGAAGATTTGTGGCCAGATAAACAGCTGACAGACAGACAGACAGGCAGACAGCTGTCAGATTAGATTATTCTTATCTCTCATTAACCAGCAGTTATTTATATATATATATTTACATTTTTCAATATGTGCTCTATTTAAATATTTAGTGTTTCCTTGCAATTCCCTGCTGTGTCAAAGGGAACTGAGGGTACAATGAAAACACAATAAAAAATATCACCAAAAAATGCTCAAATGTAACCTAATAGTGTAAAAAAATATATATATTCTGCATGCCTTTAATATAATACTGTAATAATGTATGAGGCTCTCAGCAGGGATTGTATTGCATATTTATGTGGTGCATCTCGCTTCACAAGCCAACAGCGATATTTAGACCAGATAACAGTGTTCATATGTTCATATGTTCACCTCTCTCTGTGTGTGAGGCTTCAGGCTTTGATTTGAAATGAAAGGTCGAGTTTTATACAAGCCCGTCATTTAATCGTGATGTGTGTGGCGGAGGCCGCGCGGCTTTGTGTTTGGCTTTTTATCGCTGGCGGTGATGTGCAGTGGGAGGAGGGACAGGGAGGAATCAAGGAAGGGGAGGAGGAGAGACAGCGGCGGCGGACGAGCGGAGCAGTGAGGCGGACAGGCGCGTTGTGTTCCCCGTGTGGCAGTGCTGGTCTCATGTGGAAGAGGTAGAAGGGCGACTGAGAAAAGCAGCGAGCTCGTCTTCACCCTGAAACGGATTTTATTTATTGTCTCCCCGCAAAATGTGTACTCCGTGTTGTATCTCGCAGGTGAGCAACAATACTCCACTTTGTGTTCTCTGTCGGCTGTGAGCGGAGCTCCAGGCTCGGTCCGCTGTCTTTGCCTTTTTCTGTTTACTGCTTTTATCGAGATCTGCCCGAGTAGCGTCTCTGATGTCGTGCTGGTTCTTCTTGACACCCATGCCAGCGACCTTATTTCACCGCAGTTATGAACATGTTATGAATCCCTCACTGAGCTGACTGAATGACTTTACAGTAGGAGCGTTAAAAGCCGTTGGAAGACAAAGAGAGGAGGCGACCAGCCATAACGTCAGCCAGCAGCGCGAGCAGCACAGTAGCTACCTGCTATCAGGGGTACCTTCATCTTTGAACGTCTGCACAGATGTCTGTGCAGATGTGTTGGCCGGAGACAGTCAAACATTGTTTGTTGACATTGCTCGGAGGTGCGTTGTCTGCCAAACTAGGTGAAGTGGCGATAAACGCCTCTTCGTTGTGGCTTTAACTAACATTAACGCACATTGATCTAAACACTCCCCCCACAAGCTGCAAAACTTTAGGCCAGTCCTATTTCTTACTCACATCTTGTGTAACCCTCGTTACATGTTGTGGTTTCATTTCTCGCGTTTCTGAAGTGTGAAACGAGAATAAACAATGGGAACGACAGACTACTTGTGGCTCATCTAGCTACTTTAGAAGTGCCCCCCCAGAAAGAAAATAGTTTGGCCTACTTTTATGTTTGTTTCTGCAGTGATTGAGAGAGATCAGTTTTAAGGTGCAGAACGATTTATGATAAATCACATTAGGCCTGTATACAATGTTTGTAGAGCTGAATCAATTCATATTGTGTTGATTGAAAATTAATTGACAGCAATTATGATAATTGATTTACTGTATAAGTCAAGCAAGTCAGGCATTTCTGTAAGTTGTTTGAACAGAAATGCCCCGAATTCACTGTTTTCCAGCTTCTCGGTTGCAAATATTTGCTGGTTTTCTTTGTCCTCCATGATAGTAAACTGAATTTCTTTAGCTTTTGTACTCTTTAGTCGACAAAACAAGCAATTTTAACATGTTGGCATTGGGTTTGAAAGATTGTGATGCCATTTTCTGACATCTTTCACAGGATGAATCAATTGATTTGCAAACTATTAGGCACATGTTATTTCATACAGTCATTAATGAAAATAACTGGTGGTTAAATTGTTTGTTTATCTGATTTGATTGACGGCTGTAAGTAATTTAAAGTTGCAGAATTATTTATTTAAAAGGCAGCTAGTGGTTTATATGTAAAGTTAGAGAGGGATTTCTTCAGTGCTGCACGTCTTCTTTCAACCCACAGATTGTTTCTGACCACAGGGTCACCACTGCTGAGCTGGTCTGGTCTGGAATTTAATTACACAGACACATCCCTCATCTCAGCAGAGCTCCGTTCTATTTCTTGCTCTTTTCAAAGATGAGAATGGAAACAGGGAAGGATTAGGGGAAAATGAAAGGCAAACAATAAGATCAGTTTGGTGTTGCTGTGTTGGTGATGTCAATCCCCGTCACAGCCGGCCCATTCAGTTTTGTCGCCCTCTCTATTCATGTGTATACTTGTAATTAACATTTTTTTTGCGTGTGCATATATGTGGGCCTCTTGACGTTTAGAGTGGCCCAAATTGATGTGTGGTCTGCTAATTTCCTCTTTGGCTCAGAGGTGGGAATTAACTGAGGGTGGGCGTTGTTTGGGTTAGATTTGGAGAGAGCCGTGGGCATGGTGTGGGAGCAGCTCATGAGTAATTTCTCAGTGGGATCAGGATGTATGCCATGTTGTGATGGGATAGGGGGTAACTCAACGTTGAGTTCTGTCCAAAGCGCTGCAAGCATTGGCTGTGAGTGTGATACAGGACTGAAACCATGCAAGTGTTTATGAGCAGCACAGCTATGAAACAAGAAGCTTTGGCAGGGTCTGGAGGACCTAGAGGATAATGGAGACTGGTGTTTACTGAGCGTCCTTCCTGTTAAAATATCCTTGAGTAAGGCATCAGGCACTGAACGTACACCCTGGCTGCGTCTGAATTGCAATCACAAACAGTGTTTTCACTGAACATGCCACTATTCATGAATCTAAGAAAATAATCTGTTTCTTGTTTCTGTCACTTTGTAAGCCAGTATGTCAAACATTCGCTGGTTCCAACATCTTAAATGCTTTTCTTTATCATATTTGATTGCAAATATAGAGTCTTTGAGTTTGGACTGACAAAAGAAGCAATTTGAAGATTTCACTTTGGGCTCTGAGAAATTGTGATGACTATTTCTCACATTTGTTTCTCACATTTCTTTAAAGAGATTTTACAGGCTAAACGATTTATTGATTAAATAATAATAATAATAATACAAATTGATTGTGAAAATAATCATTAATTGCTGTTCTAGTTTTTCACAACTCTTCTCGAGCATGTTCTAGTCATAATTTACATTTCAGATATCCAAAATGAAAAACGTTGTAATTTTGAATATCCAAAAATACATTGTTACCAGTAAACCAGTATTCAAAATTACATTCTGGATATCTGGAATGGTTTTTAATTTTGGATATCTGAAATGAAAATTATGACTAGTAACAATTGGATTGAAGATATCTGAAATGGGAGTTTTTCCTAGTAAGAATTATTTTGCAGATATCCAGAATGTTCATTCTAGATATCCAGGATGTAATTGTGGATATCTGAAATTGAAAGCCCAATACTCATGAATGGCAAAAGTGACGTCATTTGTCCTAGGAAGAATGATGTTGTGGATATCTAAAATGTTCTTTTTGACTGGGAAGAATTGAATTACAGATATCTGCAATACATATCCAGTCTAGCTATTAAATGTTAAAACTGCCACTTATACTTTTTAAGGATTTTTAGATATCTTAAATTTAGTTTTGACTAGTACAATCAAAGTTGTCGATATCTTAAAATAAAATTTCTACTAGTAAGAATGTTATTGCGGATATCTTTAATTACCATTCTGACTAGTGAGAATACAATTTTGACTAGGAGAAATGCTATTATGGCTATCTAAAATGTAATTACAGATAGGAGTGTGGTTCCATTAAATATTAAAACGGCTTGCCATAGCAGCCCGGGAACACTCACAAACACAGCTGTCGGCATCAGGTGGTGGTTTCACTGCTTTTTGCAGAGGTCACGGCGCAGAGGCTGTTATGTTTCAGCGGAGTACGTGATCCTAAAAACAGGCGTTGATGAGCTGTAAAATGACTTGACTCGTAAATATGGCCATGAAACATCTGTAGATGTACCCCCTGACATAAACCTCGGGGTCAGTCGTACGATTAAAATTACTGGCCACCTGTGTCCATGTGAGACATGTCTGCTATTTTCAGCTTCCCTTCAGGAATTTTGCTGTGGTCAGCAGCAACAGCAGCAGCAGCAGCAGCAGCAGCAGGGGTTTGTTTTCCCACAGGGACATCATTGGCAGTCTCTCATCTCTTTTGTCTGCCTTTCGATAACGTCTTTCTCAACCTCCCTCCTCTCTCATCCTCCCATGTCTTGTCTCCCTTTAATTGGTTTCTTTTTTGTGGAAAGGCTGAAGGTGCTGATGTAACCGTGTGAAATTCCAGCTTCCTCTTTGCGCGTTGCCATCAGTTGACTTACAGGAAGTGCTGTGGCGGAGAGCAGCATGACATTGTGTGCGATTCTATGTACCTCAAGTCTCACAAACGGCACACACTAGGAAGTGAAATAGGCCTCTTGGTAGACACAGCATGACGTTGGATTAGCCTGTTGATATGGCCTTGTGTTTTCACTCTCTTCCTGTCCTTTTTAGTCTGTTTCCCTTGGTTATTTTTGTGACCGCCTCCTTTGTCTGCACAGGGATTGTTTCATTTCAGCCCTGTTTTTCGGCGCTTCACTGTACCTTAGTACTTCTTTGTCTTTCTTTTCTTTTCTGTCCATTGGTCTTAAGTTTCTCTGTGTTGGTTGTAGCTAGGGGCTGTATTTGCCAAGAGAGAAGCAAATACCCCCCTTTGTATATAGGAAACAGAGCAGTGATACATTTTTGCTGTGTGTATACAGCTGCCTAGCTATATAGACAATAGTGGAGCTGTCAATCACAATATGAGGGGAAAGGGAGTAAGTCTGGAGCTTGGGCCGACCTAACTTGTGTGTTGGGAGGATTCTGCCTCGTGTTTTGTTGTTTTTAAAGGTTGTTTGTTTCGCCTTTCCCTCTTTATTTTCCTTATGTTTTTCACTCTGCTGGTTTCTCCCCACTCCAACACAAAGCATTGTTGTAATTTGAGATAAGTGGGTGTGCCTATAGTTTCGCCTGAACCGTGGTGCGTCATCGTGGTCAGCTTTATCCAGCGGTCCCTATCATAAACTCTAACTAACAGGGAGTTCCTGCAGCTGAAAAGCAGCCAGCTACAGCACAGAGTGCATTTAGAATGCAGATTAAACTAAAGTAAATGTCAGGCAACGTGGACGCATTTGATTCGATGAATAAATAAATGACCACACGATAGTTTGCATCAACCAGAGGTTTATTCTCCCACAGGTCATTGAAACTGTTAAACCACATTCTTCCAGTCAAGTTGTTTGACCGTGCTCATCTCTGTTCTGAGTCACGTCTGTCTGTGCTGCTATGTTTTTTTCACTGGAAAAAAAGGGGGGGGTTTCCTTTTCACTACTCATAAACATGACAGTCAACATCTCAGATCAGCTGATAAGGGTTGTTTCTCCCTTTTCAAACCATGGGTGAAGAAATCTGTCAGCCTCAGCAGGAACGGATCATTTCTGTAGTGAACAGGAATATCATTTATGAGTAATGTGTTTTTGAAAGACACCAACCGCTTCAATGCATCATAACAAGGACATACAGAGCAGAGCTTTTTGTGAAAGTGAAAAGTGAAACTGTTGAGGTGAACCATAGGAAGGATTTGTTTGCTTCGTGTTCCAGTGTAATACAAATTCATTTGATTTCTCCTTTATGCATGTGGAAAGGCAAGTCTTATTTATACAGCACCCTTAAATGTCACAAGGCAACACACATGCTTTACAGGGTGATTAAGACCTTAAGAAAAAACAAAAGAACAAAAAATGTATCTAATTTATTGCAAAGCCGTGGTAAAATGTAATGTCGTAAGCCCTCATTTACATGACCTGAGAGCTTTAATGGGATGACTCTTGTTGACAGTATCAGGTTTTCTGATTAACGCAGTTGTTTTATGTTTTTCTTTGGGTATTCCCCAGATTTGTCAAATGTCCTCACTTCCTAACTTGTGGAAGCTCAGCTGGTTGACTTGTCGGAGGAGAGTGAATCCGTCTACCCTCTCTTAATTCTCCTCTGCTGTGCTTACTGTGATATAGCGAGTGACCTATTTTTTGCGATTGGTGTGTTTGCATTGTGTCAGCAGTCGTGTCTGTGTGACTCTGCGCTTCAGCGTTTACCCCATGTGTGTTTGATTTAGGGCTACCCTTGCCATTTCCTGTTTGTTAAATACTGCAGTTCTTTTTCGTCACTTCAGGGTTGAGGAGAATCAGGCAGTAGAGAATGAAGGAGGGGAAAACATGGTAATTGTAAAATGCTAAAATCAATGCTCTGTTACAGACAACAGATGAGGTCTTAAGATTGTTTGAATTGAGGACTCTACAGCATTTTTGTTGATTAAGCATCCAGCTGCAGGTCAGAGTGCTTGATTACCCAGTCATACAAAATGATTACATCCCTGCAACCATTTTCAATGGTATTTGGGTTCATTTCCTGAGGGGATTCTCACTGCTGTGTCCTGTCCATCCTCTTTTAAGTAAAGCTGATTCCTGTGTGCTTTGAGTAATATCGTCTTTCTCCTGACCCCTAGAACAGCTGGAAGGTAGCCAAGCATTGGGGAGGGACTGATTTAGGGTAAAGGGCAGCTGAAGAAACAAAGGGAGGGTCAAGAGAAGAAAATAGGAGGACAAAATACAACAGATGATGACAATAAAGCCTCCAAGTTAGCAGGGTGGGGGAGGATGGAGGAAATGAGATGAAGGGAGTGAAACAGAGATTCAGCCTAAAGACACAAGCCTGTGTCTCTCGAGAGTCCCACAGTCACAGTGTAGTGAGGCTTCAGTGGAGGGGAGTGAATTTCTTGGCTTATTGTAAGTCTGTTAAGGCTACACCAGGGTCTAGAGAGTGGCCATAGTGCCATGTTTGCTGTTCCGTGGGATGATGATCTTTTGGATGGATGACTAAAGCAATATGTCGAGCTTGTGGGGGTTGCTGTTGATACTGAAGTAGGGGTGTATGTACTCTGCAGACATGCCGGCCACCTGTCGACATGCTGGTGGAGCAGGTGGGCAGCATAGGAAGGGGGTGTATGGCCCATGAAGTGGGCAGGGTCAGCATTGGTTACCATGGATACTCTTTTTGTGTCAGTTTGTATGGTGGAATTCCCCGAAACATTCTTCCCCTCTCATGTCGCCCCCTCCCTCGATCAGTTCTGCTGGAGTTTGCTGTCGGCCTCCCTCTCTGTGTGCAGTCCGCTGGTGAAACACCCCCAACTAATGAAATCTAAATACCCTAATGACTTAAATCGTCCTGTTTTTTCCACTTACTTTCAGTCTATTGTGGTTAATTAAGCGGCCATTGAGGAAGACATGTGTGTGCAGCAGAGACAAAGGAAACCGCTTATCCTGTTAAGCCGTGTGTAGTCAAATGGAGACCAGGCCAGGGGCCACATGCATAAAACTTGGTTCAGATTCAAGGCTGGAAGTCTGTGTATGCATAAAAGCAGAAATATGCTGATGCTGCCTTGGAGGCAAAATTTCGAACCTCTTCATGTGCATAGCATCGACGACTGCTTCTGTTGCATCTCAAACATTGTAAGTTGTGGCCGTGTGACACATGAACAGGCTTAATGCCCACTTTCACAGTTATCAATGAGAAGATATTATCACAAACCTTTTTAATCCTGATTCGATATAAACTGGTTGCATTATTTGTTTGATCTGGCATCAAAGCATAAAACAAGTCTTTGTGTTTGTTGCCCACAGCCATTAAGCAGATAGCACAAGGAGGTCAAATTAATGCTTTGACCTACTTTTCTGCTGTTCTTATTTCTGCATGATAATATGGGTACAAAATGACATGGGAATCTTGTTTGTTGACCTATTTACTCATGCTTTAATAAATAAATTGCGTATGCATGTTTTTTGTGCATATGTATCATTTATATCTGGCACTTGGAGTTGTGATAAATCCACTGCCTCGGGGACACTATAGTTAGTGAGACACGTTCTGTCACAAGGGCTTGAAGCCAGCCTTACAGGATGGATTCCTTACTGACTATGCCATCATGTTGCCACATCCATTTAAAAGGTGTGTTTAATAGTTTAATAATGATGATTAATGATTGATCACCTACCTTCTTTAAGAAGAGCAACAGAGAGCCGTGTTTTTTTTCAGCTCATGAAGGAGAACTGGTTAAAAACATTCTATATGGTTGGATTCAAATGGGAATCTGTTTTACAGAAGTATCAAACTGACAACACACAGCTCGCATCAAAATGGCAATGCTATAAATAACCGTTCTTCGCCCTGATGCAAAAAACAATTAAGCCGGCCATCCCGAAGAGACCAGCAGGGAAACCTCTGGACAGAGCACAGGGAAGCCGAGCCAAGAGGGCAGAGAAGTGGCTTGATCCTGACCATGTGCCTGTGTGGATCCACGAGTCTGCAGCATACCACACATTACTGACATCTGGAGCGGAACGCGACACATCAGACGATGTTGCACACTGGCTTTACTAGAGCTGTGCACCCCCTGGTCAGATTACTGCCCTGATACAGAACACACAGACAACACAGACAAGGGCCTAGATTATTGATATGACAAAATGGCAAATTGAACTTAGTTTGCTAGGATGCATTAACAGGTCTAGAGAGATTATTATTATTATTTTATTTTTATTTTTTTTTTTTATCTGGTCTGGATAATTTTATGCTGACTTCCAGTCCGCCCGGTCTATCTGGGCTGACTGCCAGGTTGTCTTGTCTGCTTCTCATTCAGAAAAGTCAAAAAATAAAGATATGAAATAAAATTTAGTGTGCACTGCAAAGAGCATACCGGACATGTATCGTCAACTTTCTTACAATGTTTCTGTCCACTGACCCCTTAAGGTGACGGGGCAGCCGTTCTGCCCATAAGGACTTGCCTCTCACGAATGTTATAATGATAGAACTAAAGACACGGTTTCCCCGTTCCTAAAAAAAAAAGGCTATGCCACGATCAGCCCTCCAGCTGTGTACCACACCTCAATTGTAGACCACATCAGATGAAGTTCACCTCTCACCACAGCCGTGTGTGTTCTGCACGCTGAGGAGTAGGAAGCTTACACAAGCAGGGTGGGGTGGCTACAGAAATACATTATGCTGTATAATTGTAGAGCCTCCTCTTTCCTAAATAGAACACAGGCCTGTCTTTATGAGACTGTCCTCCTGTATGAGGGCCTGTCAGAAGAAACAGAGTAGGCCTCTGTGAGTGAGTGTGTCTGTGTGTGTCTGTGTCTTTTCGGACAAGACTTCACTGTCTACATTGGCCAAGAGTTGCTGCTGTGAAGGAGGAACAGGGATTTTTTCCCACGTGATAGAGACCATCAATGAGCAGAGAGACAGTCGGGTGTTGTGTCTTCTTTTGCAAGTTTTCCCATGTCCAGTAAGTGGCCATAATTATGTCCTTGAGCTGAGACCTGCAGTAAGTAGTATCTGTGACCGTGGACTGTGAAAGCTGAAGCTCTGGAAAGAGGAAATGTTCCAGAAGGCACCAGACACTGCCGAACATAACATTCAACACCAATTTCTGCATACTTTGAAGAGTCTTTAACAATCCCAAAAAGCTTAGATGCTGTACTCCAAGTGCATAAACAGTGAGTAACAGTCCCTGTCTCGAACGTCAAACTTGGTTTTGTCTAATTAGGTTTGACCAACTGTAGAATTTTTACTTTTGCTATTTCTGTCCATATTCAGTCCATCCATAAATAGTAATCCCAGCCATTGTTGCTTTTTTTGAGGTTCCTCTCTTCTGTTCCTGTTTTTTTTCTTTCTGTCTCTTTGTGGAGTTCGCCTGAACGGAATTAAAGGGTATGTTTTTCGGATTATGATTTGGAGCTGTATAAACAGTGTCGTTCACTGTTTATACAGCTCCAAATGTAGCTTGACTTGACTCCTGGAGGACTATTAAACTTTACGCAATCATGTGTACAACCCTAATTATTTGATTATCTTGGCTCCAAGCGTCTAGGCTTAAATTAGATGCTTAAACCTTTTTCTGTCTCTGTGTTCCTGTTTTTTATGTCTGTCCACTGCTCTCTTTCTATATAGTTTCACTGTTGCATAAGTTGTTTTTTTCCAGCACTTTTGCTGACATTTTTAGACAGTTGCAAAGTGCAAACTCAAACCCTGGCCCTCCCTTATCCAAGTGCCTTGTAAATACATTATATCTGTATCAGATGGTTTATTATGGTGTGGAAAATCCTAAGTGTGATGCTAATGTTTTCCCCATCCCTCCCTCTATTCTCCATTGTTCTCTGTATGCAGCTGGCCTGCTGCTGCGGCTCAGCGGCGTGCTCGTGCTGCTGTAACTGCTGCCCCAAGATCAAACAGTCCACTGGGACCCGAGTCATGTACGCCCTCTATTTCCTGCTGGTCACCATCATCTGTGTCATCATGATGTCCCCCACTGTGGAGCAGGAGTTGAGAGACAATGTAAGTACATAAATCACAAACACATTATCACACTCGCAGCATATACACACATATAGTGCATATGCAAGCTTTTGTAAACTGTGCAAGTTAGAGGTATTTCTAGATATATAAGTCATTGAAGAGCTTGAATTATGTATGGTTGAAAGTTGTAATATTAAGAATGTAGGGATAAAATCATGCTGAGGAAATTAAAGCTCTTGTCATCTGTGCTTCACAACAGCTCAACACTCATTTTAAATGGAGAGTGATTTGAAACTCTCTGTCCTAAAAGCCTCTCACAGTTAAGTACCTCTGTAGTGCGGTGATGATTGACTGATTATAAGTTATGATGAGATCTCTTCAAATCATCTGAGAGTAATGGTCATGATTTCCTATGTATGCCGTTCTGTAGGTAGCAGCATGGCTGCAGACATCTCAGAGCTTTACGGGTTGACATTGCACACTTATCAGGCTGATTATAGTTATGATTTGGTGAGCATTTCCTGATGAAAGCAGGAAAATAAAAGTTAGATTGTTGTCAAGATCATTATGACTACAGAAATCAAGCCTGTCGATATTGCAGATATGAGCAGGAAAACTATTTTTAAATAACTGTCCTGAAAAACAGCAAAAATATAAATCTTTTTAACTGCTGTGAGGAAGAGTGTATTACTTTATAATTGAGTTCATCCAGGTTGAAGTCTGCATTGCCCTTAAAGGTATACTATGCAGGATGTTCATATAAAGCAATGTATAGACTCGTACAAAAATAATCCCTCTCGATGATCACTAATGTACTCTGTAAATTAAAATATACTTTATTGGTCTGTTCCCAGCCTTAAAGACGTAACTCTGTTGTTTTGAGGCCTAGTTTACTGGGGGTCTGAACAGAGTCTCTAGTAACCAAGCCAACAGCAGCCTCAGTACTGTGACCTTTTACACTTGTTTGTTCTACCACTAACGTCTACACTCTCTCCTCAGGCTTGACTTTGCAGAAGTTAGCAACTGTAAATAAAATCTAGATCTGCGGCTTGTTAGGCTTCTGTGATAGAAACACATACTGACAAAGCAAGAGAAAGGGAGTGCTTGTAGGTTACTCACTTTTCACACATATATTTTGAAAGTGAGTTGTCGGGTCAAGCCAACCTTTGTGTGTCGCTCTCTGCTGTAAACATAGTAGAATTTCACAGATTGTATCAGTATTGCCATGTCAGTGCTTACAGACAAAATTAAAGATTCATAGCTTTGCTACAGGCAAAGCAGACCTCCTTCTATTTTACCTGGAGATCTCGTGTGAATCTTTCACAGTAGTAAGGCCATAGTAGAGGAGGCTGTAGTTCAGGCTGGTAGCTTTTTGTTTTCAAGCGCCCACCTAGCCTCTGATGTCTGGAGTTGATACCCAGGAGGTCTGCTGCTCTGTCTTTTGATCTGTACAGCTTTCATGTGTTTTTCCCCCATGTTGGTTTTTTGAATCATCAAAATGCAAGATTATTATCAGACTTAATTTTTTTCTTGGGAATTCCAACTCAGCCAGAAGGCTTCTGTTGTGTACCGTTATATGCTAGCACAAGGTTTCACAGAGGAGATGTCCTTATACATTCACTTCTCATCCTTTTTGTCTGCCTTAGTATTACTGGCTGAATTTCTGAGCTTGAAAAGTCTTGTTCCTGTTTAAAGGTACTGTATGTACAGTGTGCATCAGTGAATGACAGGGAGTGATGATATCTCTGTATCTGGGAAGACTACCCTCAGCTGACTGTGTTACTATAGCAATGACTGCCAGCTTCCTTGACTGAGAGCGCTATTTGAAGGCAGTGACATTTTTCCACCAATGTTCTTCTCCTGTTTTTACTTCTCTCTGTCTCCGCCAGTGTCGACTGTGTTAAAGGGACTCCCTGCTGCGTATCTCTTGTGAGAGCAGAACCCTGTAAAAGGCCCATCCAGGCACAAAATGGCCTCTGATAGCCCCACGCAAAGCCCGCTGAGTTACACACACATATTTACACATATACAAGAACACTGTCAGTTACACACTGGGCACAGTGGGAAGTCCCAACTAAGAGAGCAGCCATTGTGCGTATGAGAGTGCTGGTCTTTTCTAAAGAGATTTACAGCTGTCTGAAACAGCCGGCCCCTTTCCCTCTTAATCACTACACCATGGACATGCTAATATGGTCCTCGACATGAGACAAAAGCTCCAAAATGGGCTTTTTACTCTATGTTGTGATCTGGCTCTGGACTGTGCTGCACACTGAGGTGATGACAACTCTATCCGCTGGCATCTCACCCTTGTGTAAAACATCAGATCCAAAATACTTGTAAATCCGAGTCAAACCATTTATTATCTGAAAGTAAAGATCTGCAGTCCTCACAAAGAAATGACTAATGTTTAGAAAGCAGCTCTTGTATTTGACTTTGATCCACATCTCTACAGTCAGGGGCAGAGAAGGGAACAGATATGAGTGTCCACTCTGTGGTTATCATTTAAAAGATCATCTTTTCTGAGCCACTTGACACTGAGCCACTGAATGACTACCAATTTCCTGTTGAAGGCTGCAGCGAAGTCCTTATCTATTTTACTGGCCCTGGCCCTGCTCTCGTGACTTTTTATGCAGCTAACTGTACATCGAAATACATTTTGATAGTCTGAATCTTTGTCTCGCTCGTGCTCTCTCTGCTTTTCACTCTTCCGAGTCCCTTCGACTTGCTGACAAAGGTTGTTAATTTATTCATCTGTGCCTTTTGTGTGGGTACACTGACAGTTAGTTGTAAGGCCCCTTTAACAGCCTGTAGAGAACAAGGGATGAAAGGGGGCTTCATGGAGAGAATGAGGGGTCGTTGTTGCTGCCTGTTCCCGCTTTCTGCTCCTTTAGAGGCGTGACGCTCAGAATAGATGCCACAGGGTCTATTTTCTCTGAGGCCGCTAGACAAACATGAGCAGAGGATGTTCCCCCCCCAACACTATAATGATCTAATCGAGGTGTTTTGGGTTTGTGCTTTTGTCAATCAGATCCCCTTCTACAGCGAGTTGTGTGAGAAGATGAATGCAGGGGAGAACTGCAAAACTCTGGTTGGCTATTCTGCTGTCTACAAGGTGTGCTTTGGCATGTCCTGCTTCTTCTTATTCTTCTGTATCTTCACCATACGGGTCAACAACAGCACAGGCTGCAGGGCGGCCATACATAATGGGTAAGAAGGCTGTGTTCCTCTTTCTGTACACATTTTGCCCTGCATTATTTTAAACAATTTACATTCATATAACATTCATTGGGAACCCTACACAATCTGTGGACACGTAGGCAAAAGCCCAACAGAATCCAAACATTTGACTGAGGGTAGGCAAATTACAAGCAAACAGGTTTCCATGAATGCTGATAGATCCCTTTAGATTCGTTATGACATAAACATAAGCACCTGATATCTTTAATACCAGATCCTCTCCTGTAGGATGATTTTTTTTTATACTATATATTCTGTATTGCTTGCACTTCTCTTCCCAACACTATGAAATGCATCACACTAAGAATGTTATGTCAGAAGTTATTGTTTTGTGTGTTATTACTTCACTTCTGCTGCATTTCATCTTTTTTCATTTACAATCTTTAACATTTTTACTGCTTCGTCTGTCAGGTTCTGGTTGCTGAAGTTTATTGCACTGGCAGGCTGCTGCACTGTAGGCTTCTTCCTCCCAGAAGAAAAAACCTTTCTGGAAGGTAAATCAGAATACTTGATTAATTAACAGTAATTAAGAAAGGAATCATAACAGCATTTTGTCAGATAATGTATCCTTTATTATAACGACTTCAATGGAGGTGAAAAGTAGTAGCCAGATGAAGCAATAAGAAAAGAGTGGAAGTAACAAGTATTGCATTTTTTCTTTATTGGTTGTATCATTTTTTTAAGCTCACCCAAAGAAAGGGCAGCCTCCACACACATCAACAAAATTGCCATCTTTTCTGAATATAATCTCACAGATTAAGGTGCAACATTGTGAAGGTGTCTGCCACATTTCTACAACACTTTCTCTCTCTGTCCAATTCCACAGTGTGGCGCTACGTAGGAGCCGCCTGCGGGTTCATTTTCCTGCTGATCCAACTCATGCTCTTGGTGGAGTTTGCACACAGATGGAACACAAACTGGTGAGAGCAACATGTCTTTTCTCTGCTCCTGTCTCAGCTTTGACCTACTAACTCAAAGTCTCGCTCAATTACGTAAGCATAGACGGCCAGTAAGCAGAAACAGTGCAGTGCTTTTTATTTGTTCTTGAGTGACTCAGAGGGTGGGACATATTCTTCTGTGGGGTTATTCGGATGAAAGAAGAGGGAGTTGTGTAGCTTAGTGTTGCTGTTGATGGAGCGGAGGCTTGGCAGCAGGCCTGCCTCAGGCAGATTCACAGGATGCATTTGGTTTTAGAATGTGTACACTGTTTCCCCTTCCCTTCCCACACAGACACTCGCAGACCACAGAAGTTAAAAGTTAGTTAAAAACCCGTTCATGGTTTTGTAACCAATATAATTAAACCATACATTTCGAGAGCAAAGTAAAACTAATGTGAAAGCACTTAAGCAGCCATGAATCTTCTTGTCTTGTGCAGGAAAAACTCACTAAGTGTATCTTTCTCTTTGTTTCTTTAGGCCGTTAGTTTTCTTTTCCCCCTGCTCACTTGATCTTTTTTACTTATTTAATTTGTGTTACCCTCGTTCATGTTATGTTTTCCCTCCCTGTCCCCCTCTTTTCTTTCTGTCTGCAGGAGTTCTGGAGCTAAGTATAACCGCCTTTGGTACGCAGCTTTGGCCTTCGTAACTCTGGTGCTGTTCAGTGCTGCCGTCGGAGCTGTAGTCTTTATGGGTGTGTTCTACACCGACCCGGAGGCCTGTTTACTTAACAAGATCTTCCTTGGCATCAACGGCAGCCTGTGCCTCATTGTCTCCCTGTTGGCCATCTCCCCATGCATACAGAAATGTAAGCGCCAGTACTCAAAAGCATAACTTGAGACACATCAAACATTGTGTAGTGCCAATAAGTAAGACTGTTTCCTGTAATACTTGCAGTGCAGCCCACATCAGGCCTGCTGCAGCCAGGAGTCATCAGTGTGTACGTCATGTACCTCACCTTCTCAGCCTTCACCAGCAAGCCAAAAGAAAGTGAGTATGAAGATACACAAAAATGTATTAAGATCATATCATGACATAGTGAGTTTTAATAATAAAGGGCACTGAGATCTCCATGATCATTAGAGCTTGAGAGAAAGTTGTGATTGAAAACAGAGACTGACGTACATATACATCACTGAAGTGCTCCTGTTTCCACATTATTAGTCAATATAATGTTCTATACTGAGTTACTGTTGTAAAGATAATCTCACCATAAATATTTAATATCAGCATGTCACGCCTCCTGAGTAATACACAAAATTATCCGGCATCATTTTATTGAGGCTGTTGGTGTTTTTGTACTCACTGTATTTTGTACTGTCTGTATATTTTCCCTTCCCCTCCTTCTCTTGCCGCTGCTGACATTGTGCCAACATACAAACATGCTCACTCCATCTTTCACAATCTCCTTACTCCCTTCAATACTTCCTCTTTTACCTCATCCATCTCTGTCTGCACATTCATTCTGTTCAGTGGTGGAGAGGGATGGTGTGAACACAACGGTCTGTGTATTTCCCTTCAACTCTGGGACCGAGGGCGACAAGAAAATTGTCACCGCTTTTGGAACCGTTATCCTGTTTGGCTGCGTCCTTTACTCTTGGTAAGACACACACACACACACACACACACACACACCTCTTACTTCTCCTTTTCACACATGCAAACTAAGTTTTCCTGTTATATATCTCTTTTTGGTGCTGTATCATTGAATTGATAGAGCCTAGAGACTATACAGGATTCAGTTCAAACCCATTAAGAGCAGATGTGTTAGAGGCAATGTCGAATAAAAGTAATGTGTTTTATGGCAGGCTTCAGCAACAGAGAAAGGCTTGTTTTTATTGGCTGTGACTCTGTAGAGGCAGTGCATGATTGGCTGCGGCTAAGCTAAGAGTATGAGAGACAAGAACGATGGCTTTCTGCTTTTGTTCACATGTGTTTCCCGTTAAGTGGAGGCATCATGTCTCCTGTGGTCGTTCCCTGAAGGAGAAGGAGTTAGACTCTGCAGCAATTTGAAACTGCAAATTATTGGAAAAACGCAGAATGACGGAGTTAAAACCTTTCTCCCCCCCATCCATCTTCATATCTTTTTCCCTATTCCATTCTCTCCACCCTCCCTCCAGCTTGACGTCCACCACCAGACGAAGCTCTGCAGCGCTCCGAGTGTGTAGGAACAGTGAACCATCGACTGAGGTAACCTCAAAAACATTCAGATCTCAGTGTGTGTTAATGAAATATACAGACAGACTATGAATAGATTAACAGCACTTGATTAGATATCTTTATCGAATCATACAGATTGGGCCCAAGAGACATAGTGTGTGTCTATTCCAGTTTGATGGCAACATTTAATGTTTTTCTTTATCCTGCAGAGAGCTCGCTGCTGTTTCTGTTTTGGAGATGACACAGGTGAGGAAAGTCAAACAATCTCCCCTCACTATCATAGCTTTTATTTATTCCTCCCCCTCTCTTCCCCCTGCCCCTCCTGTTCAGTGTGTACGCACATACGTCCCTAGCCGTAGTGTTTGCACATTGCTATTCCTCAGCCAGATTGAGGATGGTGCGAAAGCATTGGTCAGCAAACATAGATGATGTCACTGTTACTAGGAGGTTAGTATGACACAGTGAAGCAGCGCCAGTGGCAAAGTGGGATTGTGGGTAGGCTGACACTGCCCCCTGCTGGAAATAAAACTGTTGGCAACGAATTGGCAAATGAGAAATAACTTGCCATCAGTACACATTTTCTATTTGGGAGTTAAACATGATTCTTTCTCCGGAATGACATTCGACTTTCTGTCATATCTTCTCACCTCAACTGAAATCAATGTTTGATTTTTATCATATTAGAATTGTAACTTCCCCACATCCATCAACACTTTGCATCATTTAATGTGTGCTTTTTAGAGGACTATGATGAGGAGAAGACTGGTTCAGGCCAGAACGTGCTGTATGATGAGAGAGAGGCAACCATCTACAGCTATGCCTATTTCCATTTTGTCTTCTTCCTGGGGTCCCTCTACGTCATGATGACCGTCACCAACTGGTTCCAGTAAGTGATACTCTGTGTACTGCAGTGCTTAGGCAAATATGTCTCTGTGTTGTATTTATAAAACTAGGTAGGACTAAAAATAGTACTTAGCTGGCCAAGTCTGAAGAGGGCATGTCAGTCCTGTCTTTCAGGGAGCATTTTAACACTAAAACTAGCTCACAAGACTGAGTGCAGATTAATTAATCACCAGCTTGAAATAAAGAAGGCGCATTTCATAGCCAACGCATAATCTGCACTATGATTATCCCATCAAAGGATGAAACATTGTTGAGTCAGATGTTAAAAATATCTGGTAACAGTATCAACATGCAGATGATGTTTTGATGCTAGCTACAATATAATCAGTGTATTCTGTGGTTTACGTGGTTTCCTGTATAGAAAAGCTAAATTAATGGCAAAGTCTCTCTGTCCTTTTTTGTTAACCAGCTCTTTTCCTAGCAGACATTTGACAACCACAGATCTAATTAGTATGATACTATTGATAAGGTTGGCCTTCCATTTTGATAAACCATTTTCCAAAAAAGCCATTGTAAATTATATTGAATATTAGATACAGCTGTTCTTCTCCTGCTATGACTACTCATAATGTCTGATGTCAAAAAATGGCTTTAGTGACTATAATCTATTATAGATAGTCAAGTTAAGGTTACAGGTTGTTCCTATCATCTTAATTCAGTTAGATGAGCTATGATAAATATTTTTATAACAATGGACACACTAAAGAATTAAACAGAGCTCTATTTAACTCTGTTTTTCCTTTTATAGTTATAATGACCATGAGATCGAGAAATTGTTGGAAGGGAGTTGGTCAGTGTTCTGGATCAAGATGGCCTCCTGCTGGGTCTGTCTCATCCTCTACATGTGGACCCTCGTCGCTCCCATGGTGTGCCCAAAGCGCTTCGAAGCCTAGGCCGCACGTCACTATGCTGGAGTCAGGCTTCTCTGATTCTTGGGATGTGGCCAGGCAGATGCTCTCACGCTGAGCCAAGGGACCACCACAAGCCCCTTTTTATCTTGAAACACAACCCGTAACTACCCTCAGCGTTCGAAATGGAGGATTATCTGTTGCCTTTTTGTTTGTTTGCTAGTGTTTCTTTTACTTTGATTTACAATTTTAAGATGTACCTTGATGGTGAATTTTGTTTTGTTTTTTTATCTTTTACTACCACTTACTCCTGGAGTTTTGTATTACTTACAGGTCTATAAAGAATCATTGGACTTGAGTTACATTGTGAAACATGTGAAGCATCCAGTCCCTATAGATTCCTTGATCATTTCAGATTTTCAAGTATGTTTTTGTAAGCATATCGTGTGTGTCCGCTCTCGCTTTTACTCTCAGCCACGCATTTCAGTTCTGTACAGTTGGACCATAAAGTTGTAGCAAAGTTTAGGGACAAATTTATTTCAGTTTAGAGATGCTACGAGAGAAAATGTATTTATTTAAGGGTGTCTTAAGTAATCACAAATCATTTTGTGTAGGAATGTCGTGTAAATTAGATTTGTCCCTGACTCTGTTTAAAAACTCATCTCTCAGGCTCAAATGTAAGCAGTGTATGTTTATGCTTTGTTATGTTGCGCCCTTTTGTAGAAGTTTTCTATGCAACAGAACAAGCTGTTTTCGATATTATATACACCCAGTGTTGTGACGTTTTCACTTAGATCACAGGGATAATGTTTCAGATTGTATTAAATGTCAGTGCTCCCTTTGAGCCAGATCTTTTCTTAGGAAAATCCATGTCATCTGTACAGCATTTCCAGTCATCGTTGTTGTACAGGGCAGCGCTCTTCAAATCAACCTGCCTTACATAACAGTGACGTTAATGGAGTGCCGCCTCTCTGGAAGAGCAGCAGTGACATAGATAAGAAATGTTTGCCAAAGGTAGATGTCAGAAAACAACAAACTACTCTATCAGATTTTTTGGTTGGTTACAGAGAAAAACATAACTGAGAACATTATGTATTTGCATGCACAGACGCTTAAATCAGCTGTTTTCTGTACAGTTATAAAGGCTTTTGCCTTGTCTTTGTTAATGTGTCAGCTCATAATGGTAGTCAGAATAAGGTAGCATGCGTGCTTATTATTAGTGAGTTATTCAACACTGGATGTTGAGTTTACTGCCCAATTAAAATTCACGTAAAGACCTTCACCTGTTTGTTACCTGTGTAACAGATTTTTGTTTTTTTGTATAGAAATACAAAATCTTGCACATTGTCAACCGCAAGGTCTTTATTTTTCTCATTCGCCATCAATAAATTTTTATGTTCTTCATTTGTCTGATTGTATTCCTAACATGTTTTATCATAACTTAAATGTATGTTTTTGCTAAAGTTATGTGATCATGGACCGATTACCTTTATGTACCTGCAAGTTTTGTCTGTATTTTAACAGTCAGGATGAATTTAGAAATTAAATGGTGCTCTGCAGCTTGGGTACCAAGCAACAAAGGAATCCTAAATCAGATTGCAGGACCCACTGTGAAGGCTGTGTACTACCATAACCTACAGAAACATTTTGTAGTCTGGAAAACAGCAATGTGGGTGCTGACATTGTACAAACTCCTTTAATAAAACATGCATTAAACGTCATGTGGTGCCTTTATTTGCCAATGTAGTTTTCCTTCATACAAATTAATATCACACAATGATCTCATGTTAAAAATAAGATAGAACCTGCTTTGATTTTGTGAAATGCTCAGGATTTTATTTTACTTGACAATATATTCAGAAACAGCAACAGTACTCATAAAATACTGAAAACATCTCAGGTGATATTGTATCGACATACAAAGAACCCTGCTTATGATTTATACAAGAATGTACTGACTTCGGTTACACTAAATTAAAATATATAATGCCCACTGTAATGCTTCCCGAAGAACCTCTCCCTTGAAAGACAAAGTTAAAATACAATCACCAAAGTCTTCCTGCTCATTATGTTCCCTCTCACATTCATCTGTATTTCTCTAACTCACGTCTTCTACCTGTTTGTTCTAAGCTGTGCAGCTCTGCTCCTTTCAACCACATACTCTACAGGGCTCAAGTTGTTTCCTTGATGGATCACTCTCCTCCTCCAGCTTTACTGTGTGCTCTGGGCATTGAGATCCTCGTAGTCAGCAGGAATAGTGTCTGTGGGTGTGAGAACGAAAAAAGCAATTAACAAGGATACTTAAAGGTTATGTAGCTCACTGTACTGCCTTTAACTAGCAAACACTCACCATTGCAACGGTACTTCAGGTTGGACCAGATTATATTTTCCTGAGAGAAGCAGAACACGCCCAGTCTCCCGCCTCTCATGCTTGTGTCTATTATCACCCCTGTGTCCGCCACAAGGTCCGAGCCCTCAAAGAATCGAGCTCTGGTTCACATAAGAAGTGAAAATAGTCAGCATGCACAGTTTGAGCGTGTGCAGTATATCTCTTTGAGTGTTGGTGTGTGTCTGCTTGTACCTGATGTATCCAATCTGAGGTCTGTGCTGAAGGAACCAGCGGTAGGAGACCTTGTCCTTCCAGCCAACATTCCTGGGGTCCTTCCACAAGAGACGGACCTGCTCAGCGGTGTCTCCTGTGTGCCAGAGGGAGTTCCTCAGATACTCACCAGGACCAGTCTTGGACTTCACAACCTGGAGTTAAAGAGCCAAATAGCATAAGAGAGGGAGAAAACTGATACAGAAGTTAAAAATGGGACATTAAACTCCAAATGCTCCTTATGGTCGGGTAAGCACCTTGGGTGGTAGCTCACTGCCATCAGTGAGCCTGTGAATGCGTGAATGAGCAGCAAATTGTGAAGTGCTTTGGATAAAAGCCCGACATAAGAGCAGCCATTTACCTTGAGCTGTATTCCCGGCTCAGCAACTGCTCTGAAGGGCGCAGCCTGCCAGTACGTTTGTTCCGTCTGTTTCCACATCACCACGTAGAAGGACGACGAGTCCTGGTAGCCGAAGATGAAGCCAGCATAGTCATCATCTGTCACTGTGTTTACGTGAAATGTTCCCTCAAAGTCCACCCCACTGAACGCTGTGTAGCCTAGAGAGGTGGACAGTGGAGGTCAATGTGTTAGGTTGAGGCTGACAAAAAAAAATCAGGGAAGAGACAGTAGGAAGGTTTTATGTGCTTACCTACAGCAAGGCCAGGGTCAGAGTTCATGGTCTGAACTATCTCCATGCCCTGTCAGCATAAAAAAGAGGGCCGTCACTTTATTCATATTGTTATGTGACTTTTAAGGTATATTGTTTTTGTAATTCTAACACATTGTTCATCTTGTTCAAAGAGGAGAGAAGAGGTGATCATATTTTACTATCATGAGTACACTCATTTTGTTTCTAATATGAATGGAACACACTAAGAGCAAAGATGACTGGCAACTATAACTGGTTGAACTTTGGCTTTTGTTTACCTGATTGAGGACCACCCAGTTGGGGTCAATCTGAGAGTCCCCCTCTGGATCCAGCACTACGGTCTGATAGGCTCTGAAGTCGGTGAGGGTGACCTCAGCGTTCTCTGGGCAGTGGTCGATTCTATCGATGACATTGTCTTTGTCAAAGTCTCCTTCGCACGCGTCTCCAACACCGTTCTCTGAAATAGCACAGCAGGAATACGAATACTGTACACGTGCATGTACACAGCCATCATGAAGGGATACTCACTGTCTGTGTCTATTTGGTCTACGTTGACAACTAGTCTGCAGTTGTCATCATCGTCCAGTATGCCATCGTTATCGTCGTCATCGTCACATTCATCTCCCTGTCAAGATAAAATAGCAAATTTAGATGAACATAAACACAGAGACAGCATACGTGATAACAGTGGTGATGGAAAGTTCAGTAACTAAGTACATTTGCTCAAGAACTGTACTTAAGTACAATTTTGAAATACTTGAAATGTTTTTTTCATTTTACTACTACTACTACTTCTACTCCACTAACATTTCAGATGGGAATATTTAATTCTACTATTAAATACAATTTATCTGACAAACTTAAGTTCCTTTAAGTCTGATAGGCCCTTCAGACCTTTCCTCCTAAACAATATTTATTTATAAACAAAAATATCCAGTTTATAAATGTACAACTGAAATTGTGCAAAGTAACAAAATATACTGCAAACCCTTATAACCCATAACCCGACCCAGTCAAATGGATTTGCTGCTTTCTCTTTTATCTATATACTTATTTTTTAATAAATTGGAGTTTTGGACTGTTAAGGTGAAGACGTCACTTCGGGCTCTGGGTAATGGTGACATAATTTCTCACTATTTTCTGAATTTTTGGAAACCAAACAATCAATCGATTAATGTAGAAAATTATCAGCAAATTAATCCATAATGACCACAATCATTGGTTGCAGACCTGTAGAAAAACAGTCAGGGTAACACAACACAGGGGGACTTTTTTATGCAATGAGTACTTTTACTTTGAATACTTTATTTCCTGATTATACTTACATGCTTTTACTGATGTACATTTTTTATTGCAGGACTTTACTAGTAACAGTGTTTTTAAAGTGAACTTATACTTAAGCAAATTATCTGAATATCTTCCTCCACTACCGCATGAGATGAATTACTAAAATATGATGCACTGAATAAATTTAGTAAGGGATGAAGAGAAAGATTTACTATTCCATCCTTGTCGGTGTCCAGCTGAGAGGAGTTGATGACACTGGGACAGTTGTCATTTGTGTTCTGGTGGCCGTCACCATCACTGACAAACAGGAGGAAGGGAAGGTAAAACAAAAGGTCAGAACTTTCTGCAATTTTATATGTATTCATACCACAGGTCAGGACAGCAAGCTCTACCTGTCTATGTTGTCATCACAGGTGTCTCCTACAAGGTCATCGTCTGAGTCAGACTGCAGGTAGACAAAACAAACACTGTTGTTCAGAGTAATGGCAGCAGATTCATTTTTTTGTTTGGATTGTTACCAATGGTGCAAAGCATCAAAGAACATTTAGTTATATATATATAACTTGAGCTACTTTGTACTTCTGCTGCATGACATCTCTGAGGCAATACTGTACTTTTCAACCCCACTACATTTGTCTGACATCTTAAGTTAAGTTTTCAGTTCATTTTTCATACCCTTACTGTTCAGTGAAAACCACGTATCTCCAAATTTTGTGAATTTAAAGTGGGATCTTTCTGATAACTTGAAGGATGATTTGTCCCTCTATGGCTTGAGAATATTGTTACTTTTCAGGGTAAATAAAAAAAGACACGCGGTTCTCACAGTACCGTGACGTATTATAGGATGATCTCAGTGGCGTCACACCCGTGGGGGATGGGGGTGTTGCAACACCCCCACTTTTACAACAAGGTGATTTCATCCCCCCCACTTTTTCCTAAGGTATTAAACCGTTTGCCCGCCCTCGCGGTGTACAAGCGCACCGAAATGGAGCGCACCTCAGTATGATGAGTAACTCCTCCATACATGAAAACCCATTGGTCAAGTTAGATTGATAGATTGGCATGTCAAGTTGTCATGTAAGTGGAGTTATGTGACAGGAGGGAAACAGAAAGCTAGCTTTCAATCCATAAATGTACTAATTCACTAATACTAATAACTAATACTAATTCAATTTTATAGTTGTATATTCATATTCTTGCATTAATGCCATGTAGGTGTTCATTTACATAACGTAAAGCTATTTGTTGGAGCTTAAAACAATCTTTTCAATCACATCAACTCATCCCTGTTACTGCTCTCAGAAACTAGAAAAGAATAGAAATGAAGACAATGAAATGCAATAAAACTATTAAAATCTTAATAAGAGGAATAAAATAATATAGAGTACAATAAAGGCTAAAATATATGTAAAATAATTAATAAAAAGCAGATAAAAGAACAACAAAAGAAAGGAATGTTTCCTAATCAAAATCAAGGCTGTAGAGGTTTTTTCTAAGTTTACATAAAATATTTCAACACTGCCATGTTCAGGAATATTAACATTGGGTTCTTTGTGTTGCCAATTTCACTCACTCACACTTGTTCTTCAATAAAACATATAAATTAATTGCTTAATACCATGTTATGTGATTCCTTGTGAATATATAATATCTTGGGTTAAAGAGCGTTGTGCTATAATGCTATACAGAAAATCTAGAAATGCATTTCATTAGTATTGGAGACTGAAACAGGGGCCAAAGGTGGATGCGGTGCTCATGTGCTACCCCTAGAACCCCCCCACATTTAAAATTGCTGCTCCACCCCTGCCTGTTGCTGATGGAGGCCATCAAGCTTTCTTTTAAAATATTCAACCGGTTTATCCTTAATGCCAGCATGCTTTGTTTCGAGGTGCCTTTTTAGTTTGCAGGGCTTCATGCTGTG
>OMLP01017664.1:0-30703 GCA_900302685.1 Spondyliosoma cantharus | reverse complement strand
ATAATCTGCGTAGGCATGAGGTTCTGGGGCTCATGAGGTTGGCCTTTGGCACACTTCAACCATGCAAAAACCTCATCCTCCGGACCTTCATCTACATCTGAGGGAAAGGACATATTGATCAATGCACTCAACATTAAAAGATCTCACTACACATTGACATGTTTCTTTAATTGGAATAATATTATTGGAATAGTAACCCTGTGGTGATACAGTTAACTTCGCTTTAAAGCTTTCTATCACAGTAATGACTCACCCTCCCTTGGCCTGTTTCTACGGAGCCGATAGCAGTCCAGACACACTCCAAAGCCACACTTGCGGCACACCCAGTGGATGTTGAACAAGGTGGTCTCACACACGTCACACATTTCTCGGACACCTCGTACAGCACGCTTCCACGCCACTTTCTCTGAAGGACCAGTCAAAAAAACTATGTAGCATGTGTATGTAAATATATGTAGCACAAATTCATAAGACAAGGCAAAACGCAAACTGTGGTGAAAACATTGGCGCAGGTGAGATCTGTGAGATGTTTCTGTACTCACGGTGAGGCTCCACCATCATCATGGCCTCCTTCTCAGACATGACCAACTGACAGAACTGGTCTCCCACATTTGCCAAGATGTACTTGGATGTATCGAGGTCAAGGCCTTCTTGAACAGCTGGTGCAGGTAGCCACAGACCCATGGCCATAGAATCGCTCTGTTGAGGACTCAGGAAGCCTTCCACACGCAGTACACCTTTACGAGTGAAAGCCAACCTGGTAATGGGCAAAAAAAAGAGACAAATTCAGTAACATATCATTGTTGGCGATGATTGCTTCTTCTATTCTGATAACTTTACTTTTAGATGCAATGCGAGACACTGAGCAGCACAAGCATATAAACGCTTACCTTCTGAAGTGGAAGAAACGACAGGCCACGTTTGGGTCGTCGTCATCATCGCTGTCTTCATCTGCAGTTCGATATTTACGGTAACGCTCCAGACGGCACTCGCGGCACTTGTGCAAGTGAGGGGCCACATTTATGCAGGAGCCATCCTGAAGAAAGGACTCACCAGACTGCTTCAGACGACGCACCTTGCTCTGGTCTTTTAGTACAGACTGGCCCACTGAAGGAGACAATTTAGGGTTAATTTCATTGCTAGTTTGCCATCAAAAATGCTTCTGGGGTTTTAATGAGAGGACAATACCCACCTTTGAAAGGCTTGTTACGTGGTCGGCTCTTAGCAGCCCCTTGGACTTTAGATTTCTGCAACATGGCCCCATCCTTGGGAGGCTGTGGTGGTCCTCCTGGGACTTGGCCTTTGTCTGGGCCGTCCTCATTGTCACTCAGGTCTGATAGATCGCTGTTGCTGCTGGAGTCAGAGTCACGTTTAGAAGATTGGCCCCTTTCCTCCAGGGTAAACTTCTGGGACTGGTTTTGCTCAAAGGACACAGGGGCCTCCTCCATTCCACCAGGGCCAGTGCTTCCAAACATGGGGCAGCCTGAGGTGGATGAAGGCATCTCAGCAACTTCTTGCTCCCCCTTTGTCACAGTCCCTTCACTCTGTAACCTCTGTGACGAGGCTGGTGCTGGAGAGGAGGAAGAGCTGGGTGATGCGGCCGCTGAGAGTGCTGGGAAAGAGGACGACAGAATCCCCTTAGGTGGCTCTGCCATGGTGAACAGGTTTGGCTTGGTCTCCGAGGCAGGACCAAGGGTCTGTGGCTCAGCCCCAGTGAGACCAGCAAAGGAGGTGTGGGAGGTTTTGTCCCCATATGCCAAAAATGGATTAGCAGGCTCTTTGGAGGCCTGCAGAAAAAGGTTCTGGTGGCTATCTGAAGTATTAAAAGCAGATTGTAGCCCTGAGCCCCCCACAGAAGTCCCATTATTACTGCTCTTCTTAGAAGTACTTTGAGCCCCAGAGGCAGCACCGATATTCAGACCAGAGCTTCTTCCTCCTACAGAGCTACCCATGCCCTGGAAGACCGACGATGATTTGTTGAGCACACCATTTCCAGTCGGATGGGTCTCAGGCACTTTGGGCTGCTCAGGCTTTTTCAGCCCTTCAGTGGAGGCTGCAGACTTGAAAAGGCTTGGGGTTTCTTTACTCAGGCTCTCTGACACGGCGGTGAAGTAATTTGTGTCCTTGGACTGGGTCTGACCAGCAGCTAGGCTCGGGCTGGAGCCAGAATTTTGGGTCATGCACTGGAAAAACAAGTTTTGGTCTTGCTGGGATTGAGACTCAGTCTTTGCTCCACCAAAGCCGAAGCCAAAGGGCCTCGGAGTGTCCTGGGAGGTTGTGGTAGTGGTAGGAGCTCCGTTGGTCTGAGAGGTAACTTCTCCAAATACAGAGGCAGTGGGCGCAGCCTGGGGCAGACGAAAGCCTGATGCGGTTTTAGATCCCTGAAAAACAAATCGATGTGATAAAGTTAAATGGCAGAAACCAAACTGTACTCACTTGCAAAGGGATAATATAATGGTATTGATGTTATGCATCATATTGACCGACTTACCTCAGTCTGGCTTCCCCAGGTGGGGGCTTTAGGACTAAAACCCACAGAGGCAGAGAGTGCCACGCTCGGGCCGCTGTCATGTGACCAAGAAATGGTGACAGGCCCCGGGGAAACAAGAGCAGCTGTTTTGGAATAAGCTGACTGGGAGGCCTCCTCTCGGTCTGGTTGGGGGGATGGGGAAGCCTTAGGGGCTGGAGCTCCAGGGACCAGGCTTGGCATCTGGCCAAGTGAGGGGAAAGATGTGGTGGAGAAGGGAGAGGGGGCTGGTTTGAGGGGTGGAGGGGTGGGGGTGTGAGTTACAGCAGTGGTCGAGTCTGCTGCCCCTTGTGTCGAGATTGAGCGACCATTTTCTTTGACGTGGGCAGGATAACGTGGAGGAGTAGCATCCATCTGGAGTGAGGAATTGGTGTTGGGGGATGACACTCTGCCCTGAGGAAAGGTTCCTTCTGAAGAGCTTCCGTTTTTGGTTGTGCTGCTGACTCTTTCGGCCGAGTCTCCAGCCCAGATCCCCATCCCTTCCACTGGAGTTTTGTTGGAATCGCCACAGTTTTGGCTGTCAGCTCCCGCATCTACTGCTCCTTTAAAACGTTTCAAGTTCAAGTCATCCTCACCTTCGGAGGGAGTCCTGCGTCTGCGTCCACTGTCACCCTTCATTGTTTCACTGTCCTTCCTACGACGCCCATTCTTACCAAGCTAAAATGAGGGAATATGTGAGGAGGTAATTCTATTAATACATTATAAAAAATGCCACTTTAGAGCTGAAAATACTTCACTTTAACAATACACACAGAACAGCCACTTACAGAGTATAGTTAGTTTTATAATATGACAAACTTACCTCCTCCTCAGCCAGCATGACATGTATCACACGAGGATCAACCATCTGATTTTCTTTTCCCTGCAGCAAAAACAGGGATTTTAAGTGAGTTTGACAAAATGACCAGAATATATATAGCAAAACAAGAGCATTATCCTAAGAATAGTTTCATTTTAACTGATTTCTACTTGACATGATTACTACAGTGCAATGTTACTAATCTTCATAAAACATTTAATTTCCCTTTTTCACAACATATCCCATTGCTCTGAGTCAAACACAGCATCTCATTTTCTTCCGCGTTTGGTCATAATACCACATATCCGTGCCGCCTTGTAAAATATAGCAAATTTGGTAGCTCTAATCCACCTCTAAATTTACTTAAATTTATAACTTTCATTTACTCTGGACCTTTGCCCACTACAGAGGAATACACTACATAGTTCTCCTGACACACCTCTTGCCACTCTGCTTCTAAACAAGAAAAAAGGATTCCAACATAATTCGAAAAGGGTCTTCATTCTTTGTTTCCCCAAATTTCCATAATTTATGTCATTAAGACTTTTACTTCGTATTTTTGTTATTTGGATGACACAATATCTAATGAAATATGTATCCCAATTCCCTCTCTAAAGCGAGTGTTATTTACCTTATCTAAGGTAATCTCCATAATGTGCGAGATAGGATCATGCTGTGAGACCAGTCCTGAGGCCCAGCACTCCTCAAACTCTGGCTGGTACACACGAACCCTGCGTCCTTGAATAGTGTATGAACCTGTGGGCATGGACAGGAAGAGAAGTAGTTAAGAGTTACATTCTGGTAGATTTAAATGACACACATATGCGGAATGCACTAGATCTTATTCAAATAATGGCATATTAGTTTTGTTTGAGGAGTGAAAGCATCACCACAGATGGCTAAGCAGAATCACAACAAACATAAACAAATAGCTACAGTCCACATTTCATATTTTTACCTTGTGCATCAGCCTCAGGTTTAGGTTTATTTAAACAATACTACTTTATGTTGTTCAGATTGTTAAACTTGCTTAGATATTGAATTTACTAACATAATCTTTATCATAACAAAGAACAACAACTGGCGGTGGATATTTTGGTATTTAATCAGAATCAAAATTCCTTTATTTGTCCTGCAAACCAGAACATTTCTGTGTCACAGAGGCCAAAGGACAGTAATATTACAATAAACAATAATAGTAAGAACAATAAAAATATAATAAAAAGGTAAGAAATAGAATAGACTTGTATATACATAATATTGTACAATATGAACAGTGGAATTATATACTGTGTGGCAGTGTATTGTTATTAATAAATAATAAATATTGGTAAGAAAAATTGCCCAGGTAGTGCAAATCCTGGTTTCAAAAGGATTACCAAAGATTATCTTTATATCAAATGGAGACATATGCTCATAATTTCATTTTGGGTGACTATGAAAATGTGTTTACATGCTTTAATGCTCAAAAAGCAGTGTTCTCATAATGTCGAGTGCTGCAGCTCTGTATTGTCCCTCTGTCTGTCTTTAACTTTCAAGATCTTCACCATGTACAAACACATACACAATGAAAGGAGATGGAGAAAGCATGAGATCATTGGATCTACAACCCTTACATACACATGTATCTGTCTTATGTCTGGTTCGATATTGCATTTATAGAATATATTATTCAGATGCTGTACAATTCTTCCAAAAATAGATCAGAAGTAATTAATGCTGCACAAGATGTGTAGCTCAAACTGCTTGCGGACATAAAAGCACTGAATAAAATCACTCTCTTCATTTCATCTCATGCACATCAACAACTCAACAAGAACCAGGCTCGAAAATAATATAGTGCATTAAACTGTGCCTACATATTAAGTTGGTGCTGCAGCACTATTTGACCATGACACTCCAAGCCAAGCATCAGTACGAAAAAACGTGCTCCCTCTGTTGCATATTGTGTCTTCGCTATGTCTCATCAACATTTTCTCAGTAACAATTTACAGTGACTGTTTTAGTGCATCTGTATTATACCTTTACTGTTTAACATTGTATTTCATCTACATTTTGAATTTCAAATGGACATTAACTTCAAGGTTGCTAATTTGAGTAGGTGCCCTAAATAAAAACATCGTACAGGAAACACAGAGGGGTAGTAAAAACATCATAAAACCTGGTGAAGGCTGAGTCCTACCCTTCCTGAAGATCTCCTGCAGTTCAAAGTCAGTGTGCCAGCTGGAGATGGCAGCCTGCAGGGAGGGCTGCTCCAACAGCAGAGGGTGTCTTAAGTCTTTATCAACCTGCACAAGGACACAAACCACACTGTCCTTGAATTGTGATACTAGAGCAGCATGGATGTGAAACAGAAACGTGTGAAACTGCACACTAAAATATCACAGGAACTGTTGCTGTTATTACATTTATTTATTGTTTTGTTTTAAAATGATAGAACAAAAAACAAATGCACAGTGGGATTAAATTAACAATTAATCAAATCAGAGAACCATAAAATGTTTTTGGTAATTTCTGATGAATGTGATTAATAGTTTATTACGAAGTGGTTTCAAAACTCATCATTTTTCCACGCATCACTTCTAAATGATTAACAAACAATGTTAAACAATTTTACACACCTCAAACCTCTGGACAGTTTTGTTATCAGCCAGGAATTCAAAATTCTTGCTTGCAAAATACTCCACAGGAACCAACGTTCCTAATCCCACTCTGTCTACCAGGGAGCGGAAGACCTGAAGAAAAGGAGAACATTGTGTTTAAATTCTACTGCAGAAAGGCAACAGGAAAAGAACTGAATTTTCTAAATGATACTTAAGCCCTCTGGGCTATGTTTACACCATCAGTGTTTTTCAAAACAGGATGCCAGACCCAAACATAGCGCCCGTTTAATCAAATAAGAATTGCTCTCCTGGCGCATAGGCAAAAATAGTTTCTAGCTTCAGGAGTGTTTTTCATGCCTGCTTCGCCTGCAAATTCCTGCTCTGCCCATGGAATTTACATTGTGATGACAACGTAGGTTATTAAATCTCTTTCCTCCACTCAAGTAAAGTTTTATACGTATAATTCCTTCCTGGATGAAAAATGTATAATATCTAAGTCATAATTGACCTTGTTGGAGATGCAGTTTGAGATGCCCTTTGACAGACATCTCCTTTATAATGGCAATGTAAAGGGAAAATGCTTTTTGGGCTGCAGGTGAATTTATGGACACTGGGCAAAAGTGGAAGCAAGGCTGAGCAGCGCAACTGTATCCAGATCTATATAATACATTCATGGTTACACACCACAGGTCTTGGTGCCTTAAATTTTGTAGTCATAAAGTGAGTCATATTGGATTCTCTTGTTTCGGCTCATAATAACCACATGACCATACACAATGGCCATTGGCGTTGAACACAAACAAGACAGAAACAAATATTCAAGCTGGAAGCTTAACTGGAGTTCAACTGGGGTAACAGGTTCTATGAGCCCAGCCTGGGTGTGGAGGGTGGGCCTGGGCATTGAAAGGTATATGTAGCCCATATCAGGGTCTCGCCCAGTGTTTGACATGAGTATGTGGGAAAAGTGCAATTTTTATTTTCAAATGACTCTACAGTCCTACTGAAAACGGAAAAATACACACACAGGAGAAGCTATCTTCTCAAAAATGTGTGAAATGTGTGTGTGTGTGTATGTTGCGGCTCAACCAGTCAAATTTGCACACTCATTCTTCACGAAAACAGTATTTTCTGCCCTTTTTCACCACACTTGTGTCTTCAGACTCAGACTCATCCTCTGAGTTAGGATTTGACTCTGGCACACTAGTAGGCTTATCAAGGAGAAAATAACCCCCGAGATTTGTGTCTGGTGCATTAGGGCTCCGATCCGGTTTTGCAGTATCGCAGTCATAGGTATGTGTTATAAAATCAAAACACAAAGTGTTCCCAACCAAAGGATTAGTAGAAGAGCTTGTATTTGTCTCTTTATTGAGATTTGTGTGCCGGCTGGCTTTTTTCCCTCCGTCTTCCTTGGCACCGTTTCAAGAATATTTGCATACACACGGATCTACTGAAAATGACTCAAAACGCTGTAGTTCATATTCCAGGCCTCTAGGGGCGCTTGAAAATTCACCAAAGGTGGAGAAGAAGAGACGGAGCATGCGCATTAAGCTTGCACGCTGTTTACAAACAGACAGTAGAAGGAGAATACGAAAACAAGAAGAAGAGGACGAAAATGGTTAGTGCAAGGAAACCGGAATCATTTGTGCGGACCGATAATGACGCCGAACTGCTGCTGAGACTCACACTCGACTACAAGGCGAGTAAGTTGCAAGAAACAAGAACACAAGCAGATCCACAATTGTTGTTGTTGTTGTTGTTATGAGACGTCGAGGGGTGGGGCTATGGCGTCATCGTTTCGGAAAGTATGCGGATTCGCCGTCCACAAGAGAATGGGAGGGCTGCGTTTTCAAAAAAGTGCGTTTTCAGGCGCTGCCTTACCAGGATCTGTGTGGACGGTCGGCCAAAACGATGCAATAAATGTGCGTTTCCACTAAAGAGCGTTTTCGTCTGGACAGGGCCTTAGGCATGATGTGGACTACCCTGCTTCCGACTGTGTTACTGGGCACTTACCAGAGCAGGCCAGGCTGTGGCCGAGGCTGTGGCTGATGCTGGGGCTCCAGCAGGCCCAGTACCATCGCCCCGATTGGCCCAAACAATGGAGTCTTCCACCAACACAGCTTTCACCCCCTCGTCATACACCTGCACCCAAGAACACCGCTGCGAAGCATTCTCAAACTCCACAAATACCTGCGATTGGAAAAAGAGAAAGAACCAGAGCATAAACATCAGACTGACATCAGACAGTTACTATAAAACGGCTATGCTATCTGCACTAGACTGCTACTTCAGGAGCTGACCAACATTCATCAGTTCTGAGGTTTGTGCAACTACAACAGGTTGATTAATTAAAAATTCAGTTTGAGGTGGAAATTTTCTGGGTAACCTAACACATAAAAAATAAAACGAGACTAAAAGACTTCTGCAACTGGACTGGCAGGATACCATCTGCCAGTGCGTACAGCAACACAGAGCCTCTTCAGTGGACAACAGCTCATTATACACTCAATCAGTTAAATTGCTGTGATTCAGTCCTGATTAAAATGAGAATACTTGAAAAGGAACATTTCCAGTCTGTGTGGTTTACGTTATCAATTTGTTTGTAAACGTTTCATGCTGTATCATTTTTAACAGTATGATATGATCTGTCTACATCTACAGCAGGTTTGCATGTGTTGCTGGTATAACATGATCGAACACAACTTTGTCTTGCACATTTAAACACAGGCAGTAGCCCTGTTCTGTTAAAGCAAGAGCTCAACACCACACTTCATTTTATATGGAACTACTGTCGAAATCTGTCTAAACTCATGACGTCTGCCTGCCAATCATTAGTTATCCCGCTGCCTTGGTTTAAAGAAAAAAAAAGATGATTCATTTGCTTAAGATGAAAGAAAGAGCCTCAAAAAATAGCCCTTTGGATGTTTGTATCAAACATACTTTGTAACGTGAGCACTGTATTTCTACTGTTTACAACTGTCACAATGAGAGATACAATAGCTGTCACCATGGTAAGTTTGCATAGTTGTGAAATCCTGTCTCCTATTGCCAACTGTTATGCAGTGTTCTGGTGCCCAGTAAGTCTTTAAACCCATTAATTGGGTACTAAAAACTGGACTACCTGGGTCATATTGCAGTGTCTCACAGTACCTTTTACATTGTTTTGTATTAATACCTAGTAAATATCTTAAGTATAGAAGTTCAGAGCTTGAATTTCTTCTCCAAAACTAAATACATTTGTTTAAATAAATGACCACTGGAAAGGTGGCCCTTGCATAAAGGGCTGTCTAAACAGTAAAGTGACAAGTGAAATTGGTGCTGTATGACCTGTAGACTGCAGTCCTTGCAGTCAGAGAGTGGGGGTCTCTGGGTGCAACGTGGAGAGATGTTTACCAGTGTTCATTTGCATGAACTAGCAGCACTGTAGTGACACAAAGCTGTTTGAAAAGCAGCAAAGTTCCCCTTAAAGTGATTTGTTCAACAGTATGCAAGTTCTGCATCATCTCCTCTGTGTCAAAATAACAGGGTAAAACTGGTATGCACTGATGCACAATGGATGATCCAATAGAACAATGGTATTCAGTAACTTTGACAACAGCTGGGCTCCCTCTGTTCATGCTCTATGAGATTAGGCCCATGGACTTTTATCACACCTGCTGAAGACAACATGACACAGTCGTAAAGTCGATAGTGAAGGTTTACTACATTGTTGAATTTTGAGAAGTAAAACCTTTCAGACACAGCTAGGCATTTCACATAAGCTGTTGAATTTAACAGGGCAAGCAGTGAGAACCCGACCGTGTCATCAGACTGACTCCCCCATTCGCCCCCGTGAGTCAAATCAGGCTTGTTAAACTCAGGGTGGGACTTTCATGGAGTGTTATTAAAAAAATAAGTGAGGGAGGGAGAATTATTAACCTGAAGCTGAAACTTTGGTAATTGTTTAATTTCAGTAACTGGTCATAGCAAGAAAGTGCCGTGAATAAAAAGCTCTGTGGGCACTGAGGTGGCATATTTACACAGAAGATGTAAAGCCAAGTGAGATAATCCCTTACATTGTACAAGAGCATTCTATCAGCTCTGGAGTCTACAGTTTAAAAGGTTGGTTCACTCAAATTTCAAAACAACATATTTTTAAACTTATCTCCAGCCCTGCAGATTTTATCTGGTGAGGTTTTTCAGATATCAGTCTGAGTTTTCTGTCTTGTCCACAATGCAAGTTTGAAAATAATGTTTGTAGCGCTCACAGCACTGACAGTTTACATTTCAAATATTAAACAGCAACATCACATAGTTTCCACAAATGCCTATTCCATATAAGCCACAGACCTCCAAGTGAATAGTTTTCATAGAGATAATTTCTTGAGTAGAATACAATGAAAACTGTTCACAACAAGGTCTGGGGTTTATGAGTAAGAGGGCCACTGTTGGTATTAAGACATATTGCTGTTGATGTCTCTTTTCTTTTTTAAATATTTTTTTGCCCTTTTATCGGCTTTATTGACAGAACAGCTGAAGATATGATAGGAAACAGGATGAGAGAGAGGCGGAGTGACATGCGGCAAAGGGCGCCCAGGCCGGGACTCAAACCTGGGGCCGCCGCAGCGAGGACAAAGCCTCTGTACACGGAACGCCTCCTCTACCAACTGAGCTAAACGGCGCCCCGATGTCTCTTTTTATAGCTCTGACCACCACTGTTCTTTGTATTGGGCTGGCAGCAGGACTCTCAGAAACAGTTATCTCAAAACTTAGCAAATAAAACTGAAAAAATCTCCTTAGCTAGACATCATCGGTGTCCAAGCAGCAACTACTCAAGGCACCAGTCTTAGTGGCCAGTGTTTTTGATGTCAGATGTCAGTTTAAGTGACTGGTGAGTTTCAAAATTCTTATCTCTGGTCAAAACAACTAATCACTGCTATCTCTAAGGCAGCACAGACTTCTATAGAAAAATGAAAATTGGTTATAGAGTGAGTCATTCAATTTAAACTCTGTTTAGATTTCACCAGGAAACATGAAGGAGTGAAAGCAAATCCCTCTGAATTCAATTCAGTGTCACTGCACAGTGCACCAAACAGGTGCTGTAAAGCGTGACAGTCATACAATAGTAAACTATTGTGTTTATATAGTCATTTGTCACTGGTGTCTGGCTGGTACGATTGTAAAATCAGTACAGAAATAACTGAGATGACATTTGAAGGACTTCATAAAGTGGTTACACAGCCTTCAAGCTAGGGTTGGGTAATGTATCCCAAGTAATTTGGTGAACCTTGGGGTGAAACTTGCTAGTAAAAGTCCAGATGACACCTTAAGTCGCAATACTGTATGGATTTATATGGTTGATCACCAAGATCTTTAAAAAGTAATGTTAAGGGGTGCCGTTTAGCTCAGTGGGTAGAGCAGGTGCCCCATGTACAGAGGCTTTGCCCTCGCTGCAGCGGCCCCGGGTTCGAGTCCCGACGTGGGGCCCTTTGCTGCGTGTCACTCCCCCTCACTCTCAACCCGTTTCCTGTCAATAAAGCCAAAAATTATACTTAAAAAAAGTAATGTTAAACCTTCCTCCAACAATTTTCACAGGCCACTGAATCTAGAAAGAGTGACCTGAGAGACCACAGATGTCATGCTGTCATAAGTCTTGCAGGGTTACTAATTTTTATTCATGATACCCAAACATTTCAAGTATCACGGATGTAACTTAAATGTAAATTAACACTTTTTCACAGAATTAGCCAAATCCCCAAAACTTCCATGGGTTCAAAAATTTCTAGCTGTTAGCAATGACAGCAGCCAGTTGATTATCATCATTTTTGCACGGTGTTACTTGTGAAGTTGTTTAGACACGTGGTTCATGAGAAAGCTGCAAGCATCAATACAGGAGGCCAAGCAATAAGCACTGCACTAGTCCATTATGGTAAAAATCGTCAACATGATTGCATTAAATATCTTGATAAAAGATACAAAAATAATGGTAGGGCAGAAGATAATACATTCTGCTACTGGAAATAAAGACATTGAAGCCACATTCCCATTAATAGCTTTATCATTGATGGATCTCATCTGTCAGTAAATATCCCTTTAGCTAAATGCACACCTCAGAAGAGAAACCCAGGCCTGTTCTAGTAAAAAGATTTAAGTACACCTTCTAATTTTCCTGAAAAAAACAAAACAAAAAAAAACTGTAATCATTCTGTAGTAGTAGTAAGAAACCCAAAAGCCAGCCCAAAGAACAGTCACCTATTATTTTCATTTAAAAATAGTAGTGTACTACAACCTAGTGTTGTAGTGCTCGAGATTGGTCTTGGTCTCTAGACTGCTTTTTGAACGTCTCAGTCTAGTCTCGATCTCAGACAAGAAGGACTCTGGATTTTATTTCCAAGACCAGTTAAGACCGGAGCTGCTGGGATATGATTGTATTCAGTTATTGTTTGCTACATACAGTACTTAAGGATGGTTTCTGTAAGAAGGAAAGACTCACCCAGAAAACCTGATGCATGTAAGAAACTGTTGTGCTGTGTTAGACTGATGGTAAAACATAGAAAAAGGGGGGTTGAATAAAATGGTTAAGTTGCCCTCAGCTACTTTGTGTTTGTATTTGTTTTCTCATAGAGAAGAAATTCCCACACATATAATTCCCCTCTGCAATGCCTTTTGATTATTTTATCAAGCCATTTCTCATGGCACACTTATACACACACGGCAATGAAAAAGGTGAATGGAAGGATTTTTAATTTGTCTTCTGCGGGTGCTTTTATGCAAATGTGAATCTTTCAGATCACATTTACGAGTGCTTGTGGTTTTCATGTTACACATTAACTGCAAGTCATCATCAAGTGTCATGCAGTGTGGGACACTGGTCTCACCGCCTCCAAGTCTTGGCCTTGTCTCGGTCTAAATACACTCTCTTCTTGATCGTGGTCTCAGTTAAGATATCCTTCACTAAATCACTGAAAAATACTAATTTATCTAGGGTTCATAATCATACAAAAGCCAAAGTGTACAGATATTGTACAATATCATGTTTATATGTATATACGAGTCTATTCTATTTCTTACCTTTTTATTACATTGTTTATTTTTCACTATTACTATTATTGTTTATTACTGTCCTTTGGCCGCTGTGGCAAAGACATTTCCCCGTTTGAGGGACAATAAAGGAATTCTGATTCTGAAATGTCATTAATCCTCATTCCACATAGTATTCAACTAGTTCAATCAAGGAAACCACCGTTTTAATATCTTGTACATTTGCATACCGACAAGGTTTTTAAAGCACTCTGTTTATCTCAATAAATATTTTTTAAACTTGACAACTGCTAACTGCTCTAAAAACTGGATTTTGGCTACGAAGCGTTTGCCATTATGTAGGTCACTCACCCACCACCACCACCACCACCAGCCCAAATTCTTTACAAATCTCACTTAAAGGGGTCCCTGCGATTTAGCAGCCCTGCACAGATTAGACTAAACGTAGTTAAGGAAGACTGACACCTTCCCTCGAACAGTTTATTACATTTACAAACTTGAGTGTCGGTCCGAACATTTTAGTTTGAACTCCACAGTGAAGTGGAAGGAATTCCGAGTTCACCCTCACATGAACTTGTAAGGCCTTTAACTAGACTCACGTTAGCTAACGATGGCAGCTGACAAGCTAACGCTGTACGTCCACTGCTTCTGTCAGCGATTTGTTTCAGCGACGGTATCGTGATTGTTTAATTAACTTTGACGCACCTGCACTTTGCGGCTGATTGCTGCGTGCTTACGATAAACATCGGTGGAACTGAATGTCACTCGTTCAAAAGCTAAAAAAAAAAAGCGAACAAAGCAAAGGCCAGAAAATCCCCGGCCTCGAGTTTAGCTTCGCCTCACTGCCTGCGACTTGTTACGTTAGCTTGCTAATATATAGGTAAATGGGCTAACGGTTAACTGCCAACAAATGCAGCATTGTTGACGGTTAGAAACGAGTTCGGTGAGCTGAAAAGGCAGATATTATAGCCGGCAAGTGTTTTGTTAATCAAATGGTGTGTATTAAGCTACGCAGTAGGTCTTGTATGTAAACACTGACCGTCAGCCCTGCAGCGGTGGATGTTGTTGTCGCCTCTCCTCCGCTAACCTCCGGCGCGGCCAGGCCGATAACGCTCACTGCCTGCACCGTCCCCCGGAGCCAGTCCCGGGCCCAGGCAGCCTTCTCCGGCTCGGAACCATTCGCGGACCTGCCGTCGTCGAGAAGCAAAAGCAGACGCTTCCCTATCAATTCGAGAGAGTCCCCCATGGTTTGCTCGCAAGCTAGCTGCCTTCAGTGAGCCACCATGAACAGTGTACGTTAACTTCTCCGCTTGGGATGGGAACTCAAGAATGAAGACAACAAGCAAAGGAAAGCTGGAAGCGACTTCGTTTTGTATGTTAGTGCACAAGAGAGCCCGCTTCAGCCGATGCACCCGGGGGCACGCAGCAGCGGACCGAGTCACGCCAGGAATTCACACAGTCGAGATGTTATTGTCCTCGATGCTAACGCGACTATCCTGCTCTGTCCGCCATTGAGTCCTGCAACAATCAAACGCACTCCTCGTAGACAGGCAGCACTGCGGAGACACCAGGCGAGAGTATGGAAACAGCGGCCTCTAGCGACACGCCTCGGAATCAGGTTAGTGACTACTACACTGGCGTTTCCAGGGTTTCCGCAGTGTTGAAGCAGAGCTGGACAACCTCGCCCTAAAATAAAGACGTAAAAAAGTTTAATCTATTCTTTAATACATGACTTCTATTAAAGAGGAACCACTAGCTTAATGGTTTTTGAAGCAATACCAAAACTGATGTTTAGTGGTTCAAAAAAAAATCACAATAGTAATATTATTTTTTTTACATACTCAACATTTCAATAATTATTTCCGTGCTGCACTTTCTCATATTTCCTCCAATATACTCCTATACTGTTTTTATCTGCAGTAAGCTAATATTTTTCAAATGTCATATATTTAATTTATAAAGTTTTTGTTTAGGCCATCATCCACCAGATAAATTGATCATGAGATGAGATGCCCCACAATAGGCCTGGCTCACCTCTTGGAGAAATCTCTGTTGGAAACCCGGTGTTTTATGCCAGATCTTTTAAAAATGTACAAAAAACATTACCATGGTAAAAAAAACAATACTTTTACAGTACTACCTGCAGAAAGTCCCTGATTATGATATGATTTTAAATCATTTTATGTTTTGAACAAATACATCTGGCACCATGTGGTTAAAAATAATTTGCATTATTAATTCTAATAAATAAATAAATATAGCCACATGTGGCTATTAGGCAGGTTCAAGTTTTTATTCACTCAAGCAGCTCAGTGGTTAATAGATGAAGTTCTGTCCACCAGGTTTTGAGGTACAAAATATCTGATATTTGTGGCACCCCCTGTTTGGGGCTCAGGATGTTTTGGTAAACCTGTTCCCAACCTCAACTTGAAGATATAGCTCGAGTTTTATGATGATTAGACCAATGGTTATTGAGTTTGATCTATTCTAAGCCCCGCCCTTTGCGAGGATATTTCAGTTGATGGCGGCCATGTTTTGCTGTATACCCAACTTAGTCTTGATTCAATCAAATTTGACTGCTTTTCAGTTTTTGAAAATTAGCACCAAATCCATCATGGCTGTGCTTTATGGGCCAAGAGGCCTTCTTGTAGAGTGCATACTCTGTTTGGTGCGGGGCCTTTTCAAAAGTGTATTTTTAGCCGTTAACTATCCACCCGTTTCTTCGGAAGCCTATGGGTGCGACCATGACAGATAACTACTTCCGCCGGCGGTTTTCTGTTTCCGCTTGCCATGCAACTGCATGACTGACCGCCACCGCCAAGCTAGCCCAAAACAACTAGCGTTATGTCATAAATGCTAAATTGTTGTTTTTCAAATGAGCTCAGGTACAGCATGTCCCGTTTTTGGTTGCCACAACAATTCATTTCAGAAACTTCTTGTGTAGAACATCAACAACTTCGACAAACATGTCCGTGCCCTGCATGCCATGCCAAGGAGGGAGGAACGGAGACTAGCGTGGCTCGTGGCTTTGAGACTAAAATAAATATTTGGGTTTATGGATACCTTCCACAGAATAGCTGCTGCATGACTACATGATTTCTCTAAGGCGGCAATGCACGAGCAGCTGCCTGTCTCCACTTTCCTTCAGCATTAACGTTATCCACACTGTATGTTTAACGTTCGCTTGAGTGGCGCTCTGGCTGGGCTCTACTGCTGCCTTCAGAAATATATAAACTCGCTGTGTTTCTACAACAGTACTTACTTATTGTCTTACTCTGCGGGTAGTTGTATGCTTCTGTGCTTTTGTAACTGCGCAATTCTCCGCCGTCAACACCTTCAGAAAAAACAAGATAATTAACTATGTCGATGTAGCTACTAGCTAACATCGACATAGTACTGTGTATCCACCTCCGTTTTTTTTGTCCATTTTCTCGCTTTCTTTGTGTTAAAAGCCGTTTTTTAGAGCGAGCATGACAGCTATGCTAGCGTAAACGAGTTCAACCGGAAGAGCATAACCGACTAGTGCTATGAACCATGGGTAAACTTGCAAAGTCAGGAATAAGGTGGATAGCGCCATCATGTGGCCGCCCTTTTAAGCCAATAAGTCATTGGCCATGGCCACTTGCACCAATCAATATGGCATATGCACACCGATGATTTTGCCGATTTTCAGATATGTGATCGTAGCATTTGTGGCGCCTCCTATCGGCCATGCTCAAAATGCGTTGGTTGACATATTTCCAACATCAGCCTGAATATTTCTACAGAGCTTTATAATGATTGGACCAGTGATATTGATTGATGGCCAATTCATTGTAAGTCCCACCCATTTTATTTTATTTTATTTTATTTTATATATCTCTGACCCGTGATGCTGTATACCCAATTTGGTGTTGACAGAGTCAAAAAAGTGCATGTCACTTACTGTTTTTCACTTTATGCTAATTAGCAAAAAATCCATCACAGTGGCCCCCACAGGACCTCAGAGACTATTTTGTAGTGCATGTTGAGCTGTTGAGTGTAAATCACACTTTTATTTGGGCTGTGGCCTTTTGATTTTCTAATGGCGCCACCATGGCCGATTTGGCTTGTAATTCCAGAGAAGCATTTACACACCATTTTTACTCATCGGGCCAAGTTTCATGTGTGTAGCTCATTCCAGCTCATGGGGATTTGAGCAAGAACAAGATAAATAATTCTGAACCAACACAAAAACAATGAGGCTTGAACCCTAATAAATAGCACTGCACATCATATGTTAAACATACCTAAACAGGGCAAATTAAATTACACATGAAGTTGTACAAAACACAACCGATAAACAGAAAATATAAACTGTCATAAAGAAACTTTTTATGACTCATTGTTTTTTCATTTTAATCAAGTCATGTCAGTTTGAATTCTAGGGGTAAGGAGTTTCTCACATTGACCTCTTGAACAGAGCAGACTATGACTAAAGGCTGATTACGAGTGAGGTTTCATGATTTCATTGAGCACCTTAGATTCCTGGTTATGTTAAGTTTAGTGCTTGCAAATGTAATTTATATTTAATTTCTTTCATTATTCGTGTTATTTTTCTCTAATAATAATAACAGTTGTAGTGGCACTGTTGTTTTTGATTGTGCCCACTAGAAGGTGCTACAATGCCACTAACTCTTCATTGCGGTGATGAGGTGGGTCAGTGGGTCTGTGGGTGTTCGAAATTAATATTTGTGATTCCTATCTTTAAAAAAGTTCATATTTACATTCACCCAAACACCACAAACAAAGTAGCCTGGGAGCTATAAAGCAGTGAGCTATCAAAGTTTAGGATAGAGAGATGGAATCAGTGGAATCATCTAACTTTAACCTATAAATATGTAGAAGTGTGACTTCTATTTTGGTGGATATAAAGCATCATAACCTTGTCATACTGTGATATTTACGGCTGTGTATTTTTGCATTTGGTCCGAGAGTCCTTTGAACACAAATACAACTGTGTCAATACTGGTGAAATTATGCTCTGGCATACATGGATAAATTGACTTCATCATCTATAACTGGAACCGTGCAAATCAAGAATGTTGTTGAGTCTCAGAGTTTTCGACAGAGACAATGTTTTTACATTATAAGACTTTCCAAATGAAATGCTGTGCAGCAGATCAGAGTAACACAGACATTTTCTATTTGAAAAACACACCTCCAAATTTATTCATGAGTTATACAAGATAAGGTACATCATACACTATATACAAAATCTCAACATTAAAATATCAAAAGTGATAATAATACAAATATTTTAATTTCTATAAAAACCTGCATCTCATTATAAAATAGGCCAGCCTCTTCAGGCTGACTCCGAGCCTCAAGTTAGCTATTATGTGTTTCTTGTGAGAGGTGATATTTATAAATCGGGGTGTGAGGTTATTTTGAAAGAGCTGCATGTGCCAAGCATGTATAGGTTACCTATGTAAACTAATGCCTCCGTGCCTGTAAAAGTATGCAGTATGTGCAAGGACTTTTGTGTGCAGAATGTGTGTGTGCATAGATGAGAGTGTGTTGAAGATTTGTTATTCTGGTCGGCCGCTATCAGCAAGTCTCATACAGGTGTTAGAGGGGACAGTTTTTCTATTCTTCATTGATGACAATTTATAAACGTCACTTTTTATCTTACCACATTCAAAGTGTAATCTCAAACTGTCCAACACCCTGCTACAATCAGACTTTCGTTTCCCTTTATTGGTACTAACCAGACGAATGCACACTCTTATAAAAGCGGCTGCACAGGTATTCCAGCAAGTCTTAAATTTCCACAAACACACAAATCCTTTGCATTATTGAGGAAGTGCTCAAGATGCAGCAACATTTTTTTTGTCCAGCAGTAATATGAAAGTCCCAGTGTTGAATACTGGCAGTATCTGTTAGGGGTGGGCTGATGAACGATGCCATCGTCCATCACTTATGGCTGACATCAGCTGCTGAACCATCGTAACATTGTTATTTTAAAAGGTGTCCCACCAGAGAACACAATGAAGTTGTGTGTCCCCTCAGAGTAGCCGTAATGTGGAAGTTTGTGATATGTGGGTGAGAAAGTGAATAGAAGTTTGTTGTTGTTCAGTTTGCTAACATTACATCTCCATGTCCTGTTTGTTATTGTCAGATTAAACCTGCTCATTGAGGCAAACCCAAGACACTCATTTGTGGCAGCGGTGGTGCTTGTCTTCGGACCGCTGTTAGTGTGTTTCTTTCAACCGTGCAGCTGTTATTCACATTTGCCTAGCCTCCTCAGTAAAGCTAGCCAGCTAACTTTGTTTCAAGCTTCTGAGGCTGAGCGCAGTTATATTACAGACACGTGGTGCCGTGACACGGGGATGTATGTCGAGAGGTGACTGAAGACAGTTTCCTCTGCTTGGTGAGACAGTTGGCGGGTGCGGTCAGAGCGGCAGTGGGAAACAGCTGTGACTGTTGCCTTACGGCAACACTGAGGGGACACACCACCTCAAATTCAGAAACACATGTTACTACCCCCCACCCCCAGACAACAATGTCATCATGATGCCAGTTTGGCAGATGTCGCCAACCCTAGTATCTGTGCTTGTGTGCTCCTTGCGGGTTACTGGACTCTCATACAGCTGTGTGGCACACATTCAGTCTGTTCCTCCAGCTCAGGGCATGGGACGCCAGCATTTGCCGGCCGTAAGAGGATGTAACGTGTGCGGTGGCGGACACCGCCTCTGGAGCATGGACCCAGACACAAACCCCAGGATGACCAGAGAGACACTTCACAGTCCAGTGGTGTTGCTGAATAGAGGGGAAAGAGTTGACAGAAATATACAGTATGTGAGAGTAAAGAAAAACAGAATCTGCAGAAACAAGGGCAGTTTCTGTGCACATCTACTTTAGTGATACAAATTAATTCAAGAGAATCACTCATTTTGACCCTTTGCAGGTAAACTGTTTGGGGCCCATGTAATGCTGTGGTCTTACCTGAGAAACGCTGGGGGCTGATAGAGTTCGGGAGGATATGATTGGACATTGGGGCCTGATGGCCAGGTGATCTGATTTGTCGAGTGATCTTTATGCTGGCCATGGGTGGAAGCTCCTTTAAGCGTGGATAGTAGAAGGAGTTGGCTGGATGGTTTGGCATCTGAGATGTGATCTGAAGTCGGCAAAGAGCAGTGAGGCATAATTCATCAAAAGAGCCAGCAGATTCTCAGCAAAAGTTCAAGAGCACAAATAGACCACTTTAAAACATGTGCTGGGAAAGGATAGATGGTGTATTACGCAAGAGAGGGCCTTTTTTGACTCTAATCATTTCAGGTCAGGCACGAATGCCGCCAAGTAATCATTTCAGTGAAGACAGCTAGGAATGATGCATCAAATGAGCCATGCTGCAAACCTATTTTAAGAAGACAAGGGCCATCCACCTTGCTTTGTCTTTGGAATAACCACAAAAAAAGACTAAAGTAATGAGTAAATGTGCAAAGAAATGGTGGTTTTTATACTTGAAGACATTATAGTTCACCTTTGTGATGTTTTCAGGTGGGCTGGTGGGGAAGTTGGGAGAGGAGAAAGTGAATCCACTGTCTGTCCCAGCATCATAAGGCTGGAGGTCAATGGTCACTTCCTGTTTCCACTGCCTGCCCTCGCAAAGGTTCAGGCTGTCCACACCGATGAACCAGTCAGGGCTGGGGATCATTTTCACCAGCAGGGACAACTGTGGGTCAGAAAATGGAGAGAGAATACAGTTAGTTCAAACTAACTCAAATGAATTGTAACACCACTGTGACCCCTTAATACCATCCTCAGGTCAAAATTTTTGTCCAAGACTTTGGTTTATGGCTAGAAGACTAAGAAGGATCCGATCAGCTGCCTCAGCTGTACTATGTAAATTGTGTTCATGTTTAAATGTTAGAAGGCTGAAATACTAAGCTAAGATGGTGCACAAGATAAAAGACTTGGTTGGTTGGTGTCTGTAATTTTGTTCTTTTGCTGATACAATTGTTGTGTATATTGAGGAGATGATGGGGCTTTCTGTGAATGCAACTACAAAGAAAATGCAATGAAATGCAAAGAGACAAAAGTTACAATCAGCCCTGCTGGATCCAGCAGGCTTGAGTGGTTATCTGAACACAGCTGTGATTATTTTATTTTCTTGAACTGTAGCACCTTGGATGAATACAACCTGAACAACTTTGGGGAAGAACAGGAAAAAAAAACAAAAAAAACACACAATCAAGTGGTCTTAAGAAAGTTGATTAAACCTCCGAAGTGCTGTTGTCTGTCTAAATATGTTGTTTGTCGAATAAGTTAAAGGAATGATGTAGAGATATGAAGTTACACACAAGCACTGTTGATGTCAGGATTTATAAACTTTGTAATTTATAAATGCATTAACTGGGGAATGCATGTGTGCATGCATGCACCCACTCAGTTTCCTGTGCAGGGTTAGACTGTCTCCTGTGTGATGGATGTTTCCTCAGAGCTGGTGACCTCATACAGGAAGTGGCCTGCATGGGGTCAGCACACGCTGAGGTGGCAGACGCCCAGAAAACAGCACATTTGAAAACGCCTCCGCACTTGTGGCCTGATATTCGAGGACCACGGTTAAGCCACTAAGGCTTGCATGGCTTTTGGATGGAGAAGCGCTGGAACAGACGTCAAACCAGTGAACCAGGCAGACCCTAGCTGACACTACCTGCCCCCTATCTTGACTTTTCTTGACTGTGACACATGGCAAGACACTGAGAAACTGAATCAGAAGCAGGTCTGTAGCTTTTATAAAACCTCCTCTGACCCCCTCTTTCATTCCTTCCTTACTTTTATCCTTCCTCTTGTCCTTTTTTAGCCTCCTCTCAAACAGCGTTTCTTTCAAGAAGCCCCATCCTGCTGCATCCAGTCATTAAGGATGTCTACACAGGGGTATGCCTCCCTTATTGCTGGCTTGATCAGTCAGTGCTGGTTTGCAATATGCTGGCCAGGAAGTCTAGAGCACAGACAATTGCTCAAAGCTCCCGTTATCCCCCAAAATTTTTTCTCCATCACAGCAAAATCTTCCGCAGCGCCCCAGAGAAAACGAGTTGTCCTAGAAAACACGGAGCTTATACACCTTAATGCCCAGGAATTCTACTTTCTGTAGTGCCACTGATCTTAGAAAATACTGAATCTTCACGAATAATGCCACTCGGATCCTGAATTGTGCTTATTTGGATTTATCCGTCTGTTTGGATCCTGAACAGCAAAAACAGTCGGCTCATGAATACGGAGATGGAAATCATATGTGTTTGGGATTTTTGGGGCATTGCGTATGATTCTTTTTGATTTGTGGGGGAAGATAAAAGCAATGGCATTTGTATACAAGTGTGCGAGAAAGAGAGAAATGCACGACTATGAGCTTAAGCTGTCAGTAGATTCACGTCATTCTGTCTGTTTTGGTCATGTTGAACACAAACACACGAGTCATACTGTGCTTAAAAACAGACAGGCCCGTTTAAAAGCCGCCACAGACATCTTGTACCTAGATGACGAGCTGTTAATCTGCTGTCCATGACGAGTACTTATCAAAGATGCCCTCTGACAGGGTTGTTTATGATTTATAAGGGCCTCTTGGGTTCAGGCAGTGGAATAACCAATAAACAAATGTAGGTCACCAGTCTCAGGCAGGCACTCACCTATTTCTAAAAACACCAATAAAATCTCTGCCCTTCCTCTTCACCTCTTCCTCTCACTCATCAGCTACATATGCTTTACACATAAAGGAATGCTTTATTTCAAGGTGTAACTGTTTCAGTCGTATGACACATTTTTCCACAGTGCCGTACCTCATTCCTACCTCAAATCCTTTGCCTTTGATAAAGCCTCAGGCCCAAATTTAGCCCAAAAAAACAAACGACCCTCCGCTCCCAATCTCACTTATTATTCAACAGCAGCGGCACCCTGTAGTCCAGTGATGAGCAAAGATGTACCCTAGTTGGAGATTTAGTTTCCGGCCCACATTTATTAGCCTATTCTAAAAAAAAATAAAAATAATGATGTACCTCAAAAGTGGGGCAATACGGGTCTTCAGCAGCCCGAGTTTGCCAGATCAGAAGGGTGTCTTCCAGGGCCAAATAGGGATTGATCCCAAAGGACGGTAGCACAAAGAGGGAATTTTTCGCTAAAAATCAGACTGCGGAAGCCTCGTATTAGCTTCGGCTTGCACAAGAGGAAGGGGTCACCTCAGGGCTGGTATGGTAAGGAAGAATGATCACAGCAACCAGTAACTTTCTGTGTGCATGTGAGAATATAATATTAAGATTTGAACCTATTCTTTACTTTAACCCTTAAAGCTGATGTGTTATTAAAATGAGTGTTAAATAGCTCTGTATTTTAACAGTAATCATCACAGTAATTGGGCAGCTGTGGCTCAGAGGTAGAGCCAGCCTCTTGTTGTCGAAAGGTCGCTGGTTCGATTCCCCTGGTCTGCATTTCGAAGTAACCTTAGGCAAGATACTGAACCCCAAAACTGCTCTTGATGTGCTGGTTGGCACCTTGCATGGCAGTCACCACCATCAGTGTATAATGTATGTATGAATTACTGTAAGTCGCTTTGGACAAAGGCGTCTGCTAAATGCTCTAAAACGTAACTGTAAAAATGTAAATGCAATTGCTGTGATAGAATCGTTCAGTAAAAGAGAAAAGATTTTTCTGGTATCCCCGCCCACTTAATCTAATCCATCATAATGTCATTAGTAATACTAATTAGTTCATTAGTGAGATTAAGAGGTGCTAGCAGGCCAATTTGGTTACTGTTGGACAGAGCCAGGCTAATGGTTTCTCCGTGTTTTCAGCTTTTATGCTAAGCTAACCTAACAGGCTGCTTGCCGTAGCTTCATATTGACTGTGCAGACATGACAGTGGTAACGATCTTCTCATTTAAATCTTGGCAAGAGAGTGAACAAAACATGTTTCCCAAATAGCCATACTACCCCTTGTACCGAACTTCATCCTGAGCTCACAGAGTTCAGTGGGACAGGCGGCAGACATAGTGCAGACCGCGCAGGATGGATGTGGGCGTTTGTGGCTGCAGGGCTTCAGCACTCGGGCTAAACATAGTGTGATTGGATAGTGGAAAGAAGTGGTGAAGTGTTTGGTCAGAGCGGATGGCCGACGTTATGTGGAAGCCCGGGTCACCAGATGACTGAATAGATTTAGTTAAACAGACGGTGTGTGTGACTTACTGTGTCTGAGCATGTCTGTGTGCTTTTGTGAATGACTATTGCTTCTACTTAAGTTTTATTCGTGCGTACCAGTGAGCTCCGGGGCTGCATGAGCAACTCAGTGGAGCTGTGCCCGATGCCGTTAGGGATGCCGGCCGTTCGGTACATGGCGCCGACCGCGCGTCTCTTCCTGGCCTCCTTGGCCGCCTTCATCAGTTCCACCGTCACCCCGACTTCAGCGAAGCTCTGCACGCCTGCACTCGCTGGAGCACCCTCCTCCCAGAGCCGAAAATGCCGATTATGGCTCACCGCTAAAGAGAGAAAAGAAACACAAGAAAGAGGAGAAGACAGGAGTAAGATGGTTATTCGCTGGAATGCATATCAATGTCAATGAAACACCACACAGCCTCAGCCAGACGGTGAGATCATTTCCACCATGGAGCCTGTATGTATGTCTATGGTTGCCTCCTACTTCCTGCAATTAAACAGATAATTCTGAAGGAATTGGCCACATGCATGTCTCTAGCATTATTGTACGGTTATAGTTACGTACTTTCTCGATCTATCACTGATAAAACCACAGCACCGACCGAAGCTGCCAGTAGATAGGTCAGGAGCTCGAAGTCAGCAGCCAGATGGAGGGCAAAACCCTTTTAAAAATTGTTTTAAAACTGTTATTGATACTTTTTCATTCTCTCTGAGCCAACAGAACCATTTTATTCACATTCTCATATTTAGTCCTGGTTATCTATGAAATCTGTTGAGAATCAGGAGACTGATTTAGGTTAAACTGTTTCGACCGCAGGTTCTGGAGCTCCGTATTGAAACCCACATAGCCACTGGCCTGAGCCAGTGGTTTTAAGGGTAGAGTAAGGTTAGCCAGAAACACGCTGACAAATGCTCTGATGGTTCTGCCTTACCTCAATTTTCAGAGCTGCGTACAGGCACACATACACACCCGCTCATTTATACTTAAACACTCTTGACACGTGTTAACACACACACAGCCACACACACACACAACCTGCCCAGCACACTTCACACACTATCTTGTTTCTCCCCAAACTGCCATTAGTTACGCACTTAATTGCATTTCCATCCTAACAAATTTCCCACAAGCGTCAAGACCTTGAAACTCAATAACACATCACGTTTAAGCCCCACCAAGACGTTAAAGCCCACTTCCCGCCCTCACTAAATTGCTCGTGTTTTTTCTCCAGCCAAGACAAACTCCATCTTCATCTGGCAGTGTCCTTGGTCCCTCACCCCCAGGTCTCCACAATAACACAAAACCATCGCAGGCCCCTCAACAAGTTATGCTTTTCTTTGCACTTTGAAAAAATCAATTTCCAACTTTTGTCCCCTACCAGCCCAATGAGGCCCCTGTGTTTTTGTTCTTTTGTGACAAAGAACACTCCTTGTCCCCTGATGTGGAAAACTTTTACTTGGTGTCAGTCTTCACCCCGACTAAGAAAAGAATAAACTGCCTCAGTTATTCCTCCGAAAATGTATGAGTTTAATTCAAACACAGATCTGTCCACAGAGGACAGATGTACAGATGGACACAGCCTCACCAAATGCTTAAAGTAACAATACATTAACTCAACTTTATGCAGTATGTTGTATGTCATAAAGATGGCAGCAGACCATATGTGTGTAACTCTTGGTCAATGTCGTCTCAAAGCCGATTGTTACTAAAGGTTCATTTTGGCCCCCCTTGCGTCCAAAAATGGATATGTCTCAAAATGATATAACTGAATATCATGTGCATTGCTAAGAACAACTATGGCGGACTACATTGACTCTTTACTAGTGTTGCTCCTGGCTTTGCAGGCATATTAGCTTCCCAACATGACTGGTTCTCGGACCACTGATGATTTGGCATCCACAGTGAAAATCTCTTGTGGTTTAGTCATAACACGCTACACTACCTCTGGTTTTTGAAAGTGGTGGTCATGAGTGGTTTTACTTGATCCTTAGTCACGATAACCTTACCCCTGACCTAAGCGGTTCTTTGTTCTAGACCAGCAAAGTGTTGGTGCCAATCTTTTCCAGGCCAGGAGCCAGTCCTTTGGGTGTTGAAACACAAAGAATTGATTCCAGAGTAGCTAAAACTAGTGTACCTTGTTCTGATTTATCCATGGGAGAATACACCAAAGATTTTTAACTATTTTCACTAAGTGAAGCAAGAGTGGTTCAAGGACCAGACATGTTTGGATGCCGGTGAAGGTATGCAACGCCAGGAGCAGCAAAGATTCAAAGTAGTCATTTTTGTTCTGGGTTTCATAGTTCCAGATTTGTTCCTAACAATGCTGGGAAAGTACGGTGGTTCGCATGCCTGTGTAAAAGCAAACCGGTTCTGAAAAGGTTCACAGGTTAAATCCTAAATGATTGAGAACCTTCAGTATATTCACAGGTTGAACCAACTCCAACTTAATCTAGCACCAGCCCAGAACCAGCACTTGGTTTCGCTTTGGTCGCTTTGGTCGAAAAAGGGGTCTGTGAGACCAAGAAGGACAGAGAATTTTCTTCACTAATATTAACAATGAGGGAAGTTGTCGAGAGACGTCATTTCCACGATGTGTCCTATGAGGTCGTCTCTGTTGAGCTATTGGCTCCACTGCCCCCCATGATTTCTGGTGGCTTGTTCACATCCGTAAACTCTCACAAATATGCGATGCAAGGTACGGACAGAGGCCTCCATCAGTACCCATATATAACATTGAGTTTGGGTGTCTGGAGGTACAGATAAGATGCGCCTCAAGGAGATTCCAGACTTCCTAAAGTCTGCTCACAAGGACAGTGAGTAACCATAGCAACATATGAATTAAACATTTTTATGAGACACAGAATGAAATATTCCTCTATGATCATACATTTCACCCACACACCCTGTTCACCGGTGCCCAAGGACTTTAAAACCATTATGGGTGTGTCACAATCTCCGATGCCTCTCTCTATATGAAGTAAGTAGGCCATCACCCTCTTGGCAGGGCAGCAGGGCACCAGTGACAGAGCTGGAAACCAGACAAAGCCACAGACAGTGATGCGTCTAACACACACATGTATGCACACACATGTACAAACATCTGCCATCCATCCCCATTCTCCACGGCTCAGAAAAAAGAGCAGAATGGAGGGCCTGAATCTCTTCTTCTTCTTCTTCTTCTTCTTCTTCTTCTTCTCCTCCTGGCTCTGGGCTAAGCGGTCTGACCCCAGCTATCATCACCCACCTTCACCAGCTCCGAAACCTCTCCTCCAGTGTTTAACGCCAACGCTGTGGTAAACCAGCGGATATGTGGGAAGGAGCATAGGATAGAGTTGAAGAAATAGAGAAATATTAAAGATATGGCCGGACAGAAGTTGGAAATAACCGCCATCTGGTAGCATTTAGACTGTCTTTCTGCTCTCTTTGTCTTGCTGCTTTGCTCATTAACGTCTCTCATCCCTGGGTGTGTGTCTGTGTCAATGAGGATCTGCTTTAGGTGGAGCTTTTAGGTGTCCCTTCATCTCTATGTGGTCATCATTTTGACTAAGGGAGGTTAACTAATATCCTCTCACTCTCTCTGCTGTTTCAAGCCTGAAATAGAATTCGAAATCCAATGGATTGTCAGACTTTTAGAGGTCAAATTTAACATAAGTAAGAGCTGGTTTTCCAATAACCTGTTTCACAGCTTTCTCACCTATGAGTTTGGACCACTGTGCAGGAGGCCGGAACAGTGGATACTGCTTGGGGAAGGCCTGTGGGCTCCAGTGACCTGTAAAGACCAGTATGTAGGAAGCAGGACCCTTGGCTGTGCATTCGGTCCCATTGAGCGGTCGCAAAGGCCCCGCAAATGAGAGGCAAAGCTTGAGAAGCACAACGAGTAGCTGCTGCAGCCAACCGCAGGTCAGGTGCTCTGATGACATCATCTGAAAGAAATGGAGAAATGAAAAATGGTTGTTTAAGTTTTCCTCATCCGTGGTAGATGTATCAGGTTTGCACATGATTGGGTGCCCAGCACAAACACAGGTAATGATGATGCTGCTTTTGTTTCCTTGAATTCATTATACGTGGGGTTCTTTCTAGAAGTTCCTCAGCACGTTACGTTTGTCCAACAGAGAGCGCATGAAAGGAACTTAAAGGAACAGTTCACCCCAAATAAAAAAAAAAAACACAGTTTCTATCCAGAGTGTTTTGGGGTGTTGCTGAGTTTTGGAAATATCGGTCATACAGATGTCTGCCTTCTCTCTAATACAATAGAACTAGATGGGACTCATGAGCACTTGTGGTTTTTCAAAAACAAAAAGAAATTTAACTGGTAGATTTGCTCACATAGTGTACTTCGCTACAGTTTTGAGGTACTCAACCAGTACGGCTTTTAAACCATCCATCTTGCTAACGGAAGTGGAGCCATCAACCACATGCTAATGTTAGCATGCTAATATGCGCAAGACAATGTTGATATTCTGGATGTTTGTCTGGATGATATTATGTTTAAGTACAATTGTGGGATACTGTTACTTGAGTAGTTCCATTTTCTGCTACTTTATACTTCTAATCTGAACTAGATTTAAGAGGCAAATTGTATCCTTTATACTCCACCACATTTATTTGATAACTTAGAGTTTATAGATGCAAGATTGCAATGTGGTGCATACGACACGGTCTGTTGATTATCCTGAGTAATCGTGTCATGATTTCTGGTAAGAGACACTGCTGTTGAGTTTTATTTCATCTAGCCCTTTTACATTAGACTTAAGGCAGACATCTCTCTGATAACTTCAAAACTTCACAAATCGCACCAAGACTATCTAGATGGGTAAACAGCAGAACGAGGTACGAGGAAAAAACATGTCATTTTGAACACGGGACGAACTGTCCCTTTAACAGGAACTTTTTAGGAAACCAAACCCAGGCAATCCTGGAAAATCAGTTTAACGGGAAGTTCCACGTCCCTGCCCTCATATCACAACACATATGTTTTATCTAGGAACAAAGCTCATTGAACTCATCGGCCCTGGAGCCTTCGATTTAAAAAAAAAAAAAAAAAGCCCTACCATCCCCCTCTGCTGGGCCCGGTCATTGTGTGTGTGCGTGTGGGTCCACGGCCAATCTGTGGCTACACGGCAAAACGGTTAACATTCATTGCTGTCACTTTAACGTCTGCCACAGAGGCAGGCCTAAAATAAAACAACACAGATGACATCTATGAGGACAGATGCAAATCCTGTCTGCTCTCCTGCTCTACTGACCTCACCGACTGACCATCCACTGACCACCGGCTGCTGAGTCAGACTGTGAGGAGAGCGGAGGAGGCCACGTAAGTGATAATTGCCAGTTTTAAACCTTATTGTGTTGGGATGAGGTGGACTTCATTTATTTATTTTTTATTTTTTTTTATTTTTACAATGCTCCGTAGGATGAATGTAAATCAGAGCTACACTGCTCGTCTTCACTCTGCACCAGCCGTCTCTCTTCTCCACCCTCACCTCCCATATTCTCATCCCATCCCTGCTCTTCAAGCCAGCGGTCTGTTGGGCTGTTGCTTTAATTCTGCACCATCTGAAAAAAAAGCTTCTTTTGTTCTGTGTGTGCACATTATACTAATGTTCTCAGTTTGTAAGGCTGGATACAAAATGTGAGCTCTGAAATATGGATTGGATTGTATATTTTCAGGGCTGATAACAGATATTTGGAACCAATAAAAACATTTGCAGTAAAACAAAAATTGAAGAATAACCAGCGATGGAATGTAACTTATTGAAATTTACTTTGGTTCTGTACTGTCACAAAATTTGGGAGCATTTCCATTTTCTTCTTTTTTCCACTTTCTATTTATTTGACAACTTCAGCTTTTGGTTATTTTGAACATTCAGATTATTCAGTGTTAATGGGCTACTTCTCGTGATGTGTGACCCATCAGATAGTGTTGTTGGTTGGACACTGAGTGAGACCACAGAGCAGTGACTATAGACAGAGAAAGAACGCTGCATCAGAGCCAAAGAAGGGAATTTTTCAAATCAATTTATTACAAAAACTGGTGATGCTGACGATCCTATAAATGCTTAATATCAGCCCTGAGAATCGGCCGGGCTGATAATTGGACAAAATCAGAAACCACCAAAAGAAGTACAGAACGGGGATGACGCAGTTTTATTGTTTCTAAAACTAGAAACCGTCTCGCGATGGGATCACACCAGCTGTGACACATAAATATCTGGCCTGCTCAAAACCACTTCTTTGGTTGTTCCCGCTACAATAGTTGTTACCAGGATGACATTTTAACATAATGACACATCCACCCACACACTCACACACATACTCATGAGGTGAAAATACTACCAGCCGTGGCTGGTTTAAAAAAAAAAAAAAAAAAGTGAAAGTGCACTGAAAAATAGGTGATGTTATTTCCTGTTAAATAACAGATGTTTTAACTTTGAGTTTATAACATGATGACAGATTGATGATAGATTCCCTTTATGTGTTACACAGAGGGACAATGATGCTTTGTGGCTGCAGCCTTGTGCAACGTTTCTAAGGGTTACTATACTATAACTAAACCGCCAAGCAGCTGACGGTTAAATTTGGGGTAAGTCC
>OMLP01017662.1:0-22162 GCA_900302685.1 Spondyliosoma cantharus | reverse complement strand
TATTACCATAATTATTTAGATTTAAGCATCTCTAATTTTGAGAGTGAGTCTGTCTTCTCTAGTGGTTTTTAGTTTACAGGCCAACATATCCATCCTCGGGTGACTCGACTAGTCAGACTAGTTGATACTTCTGCCGCCGCCACGACGCGATACGGCTGGATCACTACTTCACTCTCCACAGTTTCTACGTAAATCAAGATTTTGGGCGTTCCTAAAATAAGCTTTTGATTGTGTTACAAAAAAAAGTAGGAGGTGCGTAGGAGACCGGGTTAGCCCTAAACCTATCTTTATCCCAAGATAAGATGATGGAGGTCAAAGCACTGAAATATTGTTGTCAATAAACTTAATTGCAAGTGAAGTGGACCGTTGAGTTGTTAGTTATACTCAGGACAATGTTAGTCATGTGGGTGCATGTTGCTAGAACGTCCAGTAGAGAGTAGAGCACGTATTCAACGGTAATGACAACGACTCCCATGATGCCACACGACTTACATCTCTTGTTGTGTTATAATTGATAAGTTAAAAACCGTGTGTTTGACTTAATGCATTTTTATTTAAAATAAATAAATTAAATAGTGTTAGAATAAATGTATCGATGCATCAGGGACTGGCTTTGGATGATATTCCTCTTCTGTGTTTTACTTTGAAAATCCTTTTCTGAAAGCTTCCATATAACTTTCCTACTACATTGTCTCAGAAAATGCTCAGTTCCGACCACCTCCAGAGCCCAGCGGTGGAAGCAGAAGTCGTCAGTCTCAGATACTTTATTTTTCCAATGATTGTGAACCCTGGAGAACAAAACTGAAACTACCTGCGTGGTTAAATGCCAGAAAAGATTATTTTTAGCGTGACGGCTACACGAGTGAATGAACGCTTAAACAAAGCAGGTGAAGTCCCAACTTCCAACCTGCTCGACAAACACTGCAACATTTTATTTTAATTTGAATTATCTTCTTTTTTCATTATTAATGAATCAATCCCAAAATATCAGTATTTGAAAAGCTCACAAATCAACCCTCTGACAGTTGATCTTTAAGCTATATTTAATATCTAGGCTGTTCATTTATGCCTTTTCTGACCTGATAAAGCAGCTTTAGCAGCGGAAAACCCCTTCGGCCTCATTTCTATATGCACACGCATGATGACGTCTGAGTCATGCAGCAATAACAGCTGCGACGCTGAACGTCCCTTTCATAAGCTTCTATACGCGACTGTATAAAAGCGCATGAGAACTTGGTTTCAAATCTTTGGCGTTTTTGTTTGAAAGAGTAGCCCAGTCTGGAGCTTTCTGCCACATTTCAGTGTCCCCGTCTGTGCAGGACAACCGAAGACGAATTCATCGACAGGGACGCATCGCGTTAACGACTTCCTGTTAAAATAACAGCAGAGCAAACTCCCTGCTGATGAAGACTGTGAGATACAGCTGACAGCTGTAGAAAAAGCTAGTGATGAACTGTGAAGTGAGATATATTTCAAAAGTTAATATCAAATATCACATTTAAATTATATGTAATTTGTCTTTAAAACCAAACATTTGTGAGCAACAATTAAGTGTAACGTTAGAGAAGATCTTCCCAATCAAGTTTGCTTCATCAGGACTGTGTTGACCTCGTTCAGTCAGATTTGATTGACAGTGTTGTCTCCTGGCGACCAGACATATATCACCCATGAACTGTCTCGTCCAGAGTTCCGATTGGTGGGATATATGTGACATGGTCTTTCCGACAAACAGCACAGAAACGAAAGAGAAATCTGTCGCGATACACGCTGTGCTGCTCTTACTTTCTTTTAAAGGGCGCTCGGTGGTGAACCGGTGATCGTGATGGTGGGCGACGAGCTGGAGTTGCTAGGGCGTGTCTGCTTTACAGCCCATTATGTGAGCTCAAGAGGGAGCTTTACCTGAAACTGTAAGATCATAGCAGACACAGGGAAGCCGTTCCCTCTGAGCCTAAATATAACCCTTGAGGGCAAACCACAGGTTAGATATCTTGGCTGTGATCATCTGGTTTTCACGACGGGTTCGCTTTGTGACGTCAGGTCAACTAGCAAAACAAGACAGATCAAGACAGCAGCTCCTTATAACTCCTAACCAATCAGATTCACCCTGAATGTTATCTGCCGCGTGCATCAGTGCCTCGGCGAGGACAGGGCACGAGCTGCGGAGCGTGTTGTTGAAATACTGACAGCAAAAGCTGCGGAACAAAATAAGAGCAGGGCCAGCCGACACACGTTCCGTCATCTCCTGCGTGCGGCCGCGAGGTTTCATCACGGTGGATGTTGAGACAAGCTGCTTCGCTGCGCCGCTTAAAACCAACGCTGTGTAGAATGAAACTGTGCGTGTGATGACTGCACGAAGATCAGTCGGCCAGCTCACGTCCTTCTTCTCTTCTGTGTCCTGACAAAGTCTAACCAGGCTTTGAGTTTTCACTGAATTAAGCACTCGGGGATTTGAGAATTATCTTTACGTGTGCTGATTGGACAGTTGCTCCTGAATGCAGTGCACAAAGAAAAAGCCCCAAATGTTAAGTTACTCTTGACGCAACAGCCATTGTTAGAATAATTACACGTTTCTGCAAAACTACTGCAAAGTTGAAACGTAACATTTTAATTATGTTGCAGCTTCATGTGTTTTTCTTCTGGTTATTTTAGGCATAAATCACCTGGTTAGGGTTAGGAAAAGATCATGTTTTGGCCCCAAAATACCTGTTTTTGTCAGCACAAACATGGTTAGAAACGCCGCAACTGACCATCAGAAATCCTTTTTTTTTGTTGCCACAAACACAATGGATATTGTCCCAAGGTGTCGTTTAAAAAAAACACCCAGGTTTGTCGCCACAAACCCGGCTGAAGATGTCCAAACTTAGAGTCAAAGCGTGATGATATTCTTCTCCAAAAAGTCATGGAGTTACATCAAGTTAACAGCACTTGAGTGAATGTAATCTGTTACATTCCACCTCTGGAAGTGGGAGGAAGCGAGTGTCTCTCCTGTCGTAGCCCCGCCCACCTCCACTCGCCTCTGTTCTTATAGCCTGAAACGTTGTTTTTGTGTGTTGTTAATGTCTCACCGAATGTGTCTTTACTTGTGTGATACAGAGCTGTGGGAAAGACATGTCTTCTCATCAGCTACACAACCAATGCCTTCCCCGGGGAGTACATTCCTACTGTGTGAGTACGACACACACACACACACACACACACACACACACACACTTTCTCTCTCTCTCTCTCTCGCTCTCTATCAATAACTAGAATATGTATTTGTATGCACATTGCCACAGCTGCAGATATCTGATGGTGTTGACGCTGACAGGTTCAGGCTGGCAGCAGCCTCCATGTTATGAAAGCACACTTCTTATTAAAACTTCTCAGCAGAGAACCTGACACGCAAATAGAGACTTTAAAAAATGGAAATGATGAAATTAATCCTCAAGTCCACAATTGATGCTGCGGCGCTCGTGAGCAAGGACTAGACGACATGTTGTTGTAGAAAATTATAAACCTGATTAACACGACTCCTTTCAAAACACTGAAACATATTTAAGCTAAAAAACAATTAAAATCAGGCAATAACTGTGTAATATTTGAGACTAATGACTGTTGAGACATCTTAAAAAAGTAGAAGACATTTTCTGTATGAGAGATGATTTAGATGTTCCCTTTAGTCTAAAACGAGGTTTAAGGAAAGGTCACAGAGGAAAATGTACTTATTATTATTATTTCTTCAGATGTAATAGAATCAAATACATAAAAACGAAAGCAGGGTGTTGATTAAACAGAATTGAGTGTGTCAGTAGTTGCATTAGAGAAAACTGAAAGAATCAATAAGATTAATAATCAACAAGTGTACACAGAGGAGACTGTAGTGTCTCCATGTGCCCACATGGGGGCAGCGCTGCTCAACGATTACAACCTGAGACGTTGCACTGGTTAGATAATTGCTCCTATTATGTGCCTGAAAAATCAAAAAAGAAAAAGGGGCTTAGCAATAAATGCACTTAAATATCAAAAGTACAAGTAAAAATAAATTATACATATATAATAACGTGTATCTACTGCATGGGTCGACTGCAAAGTAACTAGCAACTATAGTTGATATGTAAAGATACAGAAAATAGAAAATAATCACGTTAAGTACCATAAAATTGCACCAAAGTATAGTACTTGAGTAAATGTACTTACTTGCATCATGTCAGTGTTCACAAATGAATCATGTATGTTGTTGAATCAATATCTGTAACACTATTATTAACTACGATTCAGATAAACGAAGCATAAAGACTGAACACCTGCCTCTGAACTGCGGTGGAGTGAGAATACTTTAATCACTTGAGTAAATCTACTGAGCTACACAACAGGGGAACAAAACAGCCTCGAATCGTTCCAGCCTGAGGACCAGTTCTCTGCTCATTAGCTGCACAAGAGTCAATCAATTTAGATTTAATGAGCTTCTTGCTGCGTTAAACAACGTTTACTGCCTGCAAAGCACTTTTCAGACTTATAAAAACAAATGTATTCATATCATTATCAAAGCCTTATTACAGGTTATCCCAAACTCTGTTCACTATGCAATTATTAACTTTCCTTCCGCTCCTCTATTCAGATCTCATAGAATTTATGTCTAATTATGAGACCTCAGGTCATAGGTTCTCAACCTAGGGGTCAAGTCCCCCAAGGGAGCTGCAAGTTAACTTCCAGGCGTCGCCAGATGGTTGTAGAAAAAAAATAATACAATGAAATACTTTAGACTGGTTATATAATTACCTATTGTCACGAACACCAACCTAATCTTTCTAGGGGACTCAAAAAGGCTGAGGAACACGACCTTAGTTTTCCATAAAATCAAACCGATTAAGGATTATTTAATCAATTAAATCAATTAAATTAAATGAAAGACTGGCCCGGAGGAAGTACTTGATTGATCACTGACGACTCACTCCCGTCACTCTCCCCACAGATTTGACAACTACTCAGCTAATGTGATGGTGGACAGCAAGCCAGTCAACCTGGGCCTCTGGGATACAGCCGGACAGGAAGACTACGACAGGCTCCGCCCACTGTCCTACCCACAGACGGTAGATACAATCTGACACACACACACACACACACAGACACACACACAGTTCATTAGAAAAGATAAAAATCCACTTTATCTCCTGAGGCGAAACCCGGGAGAGTTGAGATTGCAACTGCCAGATCCATACACGACACGGCAGCCCGACAGAGCTCGTTAAATTAAAAGGCACAAGAGGAAAGAAAAAGGCAGGAGGTGTCGCTGAGGAAGTGTGAAAGCCACCTGACTATTATTAGACGGGAGCACGGTACGCAGTTCCTGATGCTTTGGGCTCTTTTGAATCAAGCATTAGTCATTTGTTAAAGCGAGCCTCTCTGCAAAAGAAAAGGGGGATTAACACCCGTCGCAATTAGACGGGTTAGTCACAGGTGTAAAACAAGAAATAATAAATACATATTTTACTGTTACGGGTCCCAGTGTGGTCAAATCTGTCTAATCCACCTTCTGTCATCTCACTGTCCGTCCATCCAGGATGTTTTCCTGATCTGTTTCTCCCTGGTGAGCCCAGCGTCCTATGAGAACGTCAGAGCTAAGGTGAGTCGAGTCTCTGCGGAACATGATCACCTGGAAGGAACATTTATATATGTCACATAAGTAATCAGTTCCACTTTTATATATATATATAGCTTATTAAGCGGTTATATTGTATGATAATAGGGAACAAACAATGATTTAGTTGCAGCTTCTTCTACTACAGTTGATCACAGATCCACAAACCAAAGAGAAATTAAATATATAATCATATTAAAAGAGAAAAGAAACCAAACAAGCTCTCGTCTTTTTGCCTCAACCAAATGTATGTCAATGGCCATTTAATCAACTAATCGCATCAGCTCCATATTTTTAGGTTTCACGTCCGTCACTCCAGTCCTCCATTCATATTCCATTCCTGCTCGCTTTCTATTCAGGGTCAGGAGGGATAAATTATTCAGTCCCTCAATTTCAACACGTCGAAAAGAGCATCAGGAAGCATTGTGAGATGAAAACCTTTCATGTGCAGCGCGCTCATCTCAAGGGCTTCCTAAGGTTTTTTTTTTTTGCATGCGCTCTCCATTTGCCGGGACGAGTGGCGCAACAAGAGCTTTTCTATATGTGACCTCTCGCCAAAACCACTCACTGCTCTTCGACCCGTGAGCGTCCTGCGAGAGCATCGAAACAGCAGAATAAAGGAAACAACAGCGGGGATATTGATTAGATTCGTTTTAGTACGATTCGTCTCCGCGTCCTCATTTTGAATCCCGAGTGAGTCACCGCAGCAACGAGGGACTGGAGTGGTGCCATAAGTGCTTTCCCTCTAGATCCGTCGGTATGGAGGGGAAAAATAAAGTGGACGACACGCTGATGGCAAATAAGTGATTTCTTTAGAGTGAATTTTCATCAGCGGAAAGAGTTATAATTTGATCCATGTTCAGCCAAAAGTACAAGAATGACCAAATACCTGTTAAGATGGTATGATCACGTTTGACTGGCGCCGTTTGCTTAACCACACGGACGTTTTGCGTTCATCCTTAGCTATAAACTGTAGCTCCACCTTTATTTCCTCCATCAGTTTTAGAAAGACTATTTTTTAAGGCACCTGAGCAGCTAAATGTCGAGCAAATCAAAGCCTGATGACACAGCGGAGTATAGATTGACCAGCGTCCTGTCCATCCATCACCAGTCAGATAACATTCAGTCCGTGTTGCATTACAAATCGCACGATCAACTGGAGAGACAGGTCTTTGAGCCGTGTTATGGAATTGGACTGTTAGACACGGATAACCTCGTGATCACTGCTGACTGGTTTGTTGTAGCTTGAGTGAGCATGAGTGAGTCCAAGTCAAGTCTAGAGTCATTTGGGACGAGTCTGAGTCAACGGAAACAGGTCCGAGTCCAGTGTGACTCAACGTAGTCAAATGTGAGGAGCAAGACTTGACACAGGTCGCCGCCAAATCACGTCTGTCAGAGCAAGTCCCAACACTCAACTCATTAAAGACGACTCAAGCCCCAAGTCAACCACGAAGAGTCAAATTCAAGTCTCGATTGTCTCAAAACTCAAGTCATATGAGGCAAAACACAGATCATTCATGACAAGTCAGCGTCAAATCTGAAATTGACGCCAGTCCAAGTGAAATCAAAGGTCTTTTAGATCAACAACAGAAAATTGAAGTCATTGATGACAAGTCCGAGCCACGACAAGTCCAGGTCAAAACTGAGGTCTGAGGTTTCAAAACTCATTGAGCACAATCCCAAGTCATGTTTCAAACCGTTCACGAAAGTAAAGAGATGAGGGAGTCAATTCTAAAGTACGTCTCATGGCATTCGTTTTCCAATTTTTAACTTACGTTTAAAGGCTGAACTCTGAAAGAAGGATACTGGAATTTGTGTGACACAGTTGTTTAAGAAGTTCAGCTACGCATGGTAAGACATTTCCAATAGAATTGACTCAAAGAAGCAGCAGTATGATTCATCAGGTAATACCCATAATCCCCACATGTCAGTCGGCTGGCTTGCGAGCAGCTCTGCTCCACTAAGACGGTTGGATTTGCCAATCAAAAAACTGCAGCTATCACCGACCTGTGTGCGCTCACAGAACCTATTTGATTCTTTGAGCAGATAGCATCTCTCATTTCCTCACTAAAGAAAATGGATGAAGAGAGGATAAGAGAGGATAAAAGAAGCAAGGAGTTGAGAGAGAGAGAGAGCAAGAGGAAGAGGTTGGTGGGAAGAGAGAAGCAAATGAGAGACCAGAGGTAAAGAAATTAGGAAAATAAGGGAAAATAGTGGCTGCCTGGATGAGCGAAGGGGAAAAGAGGTGAGTCTGAAAATGAAAACCTCGCTCGTGTCAGGAGGATATTCTGAAGTTGGGGCTGAAACTTGCTTGATTAGGTTGTAAGAAACCAGACTGACTACTCACATTTGCTGTTTGACTTTTGTCCTCTGCCAGTGGTACCCCGAGGTTCGTCACCACTGCCCCTCCACACCCATCATCCTGGTGGGCACCAAGCTGGATCTGAGGGACGAGAAGGAAACCATCGAGAAGCTGAAGGAAAAGAAGCTGGCGCCGATCACCTACCCCCAGGGCCTGGCTCTGGCTAAGGAGATCGGTGAGTGATGGACGGAGGTTCTCTGGGATATCCTGCGTAGTATAGTTAAAAAGTGTCGTTTAGCTTACATACGTTACTGATAATGCCTAATGTCAGACATCAAGACAATTAAAGTGTATTTTTTTTAAGTGTTTTGCGATTCAAATATGAAGTTTTTTCACACCTGAGAGCTTCACTAATAGCTGAAACAGTCACTACAATCCCACAAGGTTCTAATGTAATGCAAACGTTGACTTCTCCATTAAACGGACCTCAGGTACGACTCAGCAACGGGAGATAAACTAGCCCGCTCAGCCCATTTAACCCTTTGGCTCTGCCATTAGCCAGAAAGCTAACGCTGTTTTAGCAAGATTTAAAATCAATAACGTTGCGTACGGTTGACGAACGGTAAATACAGTTACACAGCATGTTAAACAACAAGACGAGCAAGCTAACCAGCCGTGTCACTGCCCCCAAAATCAATAAACGGTTCACAGTAACGACCGGCTGGCTGCAGCCTGAAGGAACGAGTTGAGTAGCGAATGGGATGTGGGAGGAAACAAGTCAGTTAACTCTTCTTTTAAATCAAACAGGGTTTACTCACCTTTTCATGAGTTACCCTCTACTTATGACGGACAGTTTAGCCAGCGTACACTTAGGTGACCCACTTTATAATTTAGCACAGTCCAGCTTCAGCTTGTTTGTTACAAGCGCCACCTGGTGGTGTTCAGAGGATGCTGCAGTGAAGAACTACATTGTGTTTTGTATATAAGATATTCAGATTTTAGTTTTTATTATTTTAGTCTAGCTTAAATTATTTCAAACGTCGAGGTTTCTGCAGCCAACTGATGCCGAAGCAGCTAACTTTAGAAAATGGTGAACAGACAGTTTTACTGGAGCTAACCGAAGTCACGAATTACAGTCGTCAAAGTCAGAACAAATACTTTTTCGATCCTGTTTAAGTTTTTTCAAGTTAACAAAGTTGCCGTTTCTGTTACATTCACGGCATTTATCAGACGCTTTTGTCCAAAGCGACTGACGGTAATTCACACATACATTCACACACTGATGGCGGTCGCTGCCATGCGAGGTGCCGACCAGCACATCAGGAGCAGTTTGGGGTTCAGTATCTTGACCAAGTGCACTTTAAAATGCACACCAGGGGAATCGAACCATTGACCTTCCGATAACAAGATGCTGGCCCTTCCTCCTGAGCCACAGACGCCCCCGAGTTAAGTTAGTAAATGATCATTTAGTTTTGCAGTGAACTACATCGTCTCGCTCACCAACACTACTGCGCCTGCACATTAAGAAGTATGACAAAAGGTGAAATTCACAATAAAACTGTCCATGCAGCAATAGCAAGCTATATACAGGAGCAGCTCCACAATGTTTGACTTACATGGATTTTGGTGACCATCAACGAGACAACGTCACTAACGGGGCTGTTATAATTATATTTCATCAGTTTTATGACTTTATCAAGTTGAAAAATTATCTTTAAAATTGTCGAACATTGTATGCGTAGTTCACGGCACAATTCAAATAGGATCAAAACATAATTCCTCTCTCTCCATTCACTAAAATACATATTTTCGGCTCTGCATATCAAAACTGACTGAGGTGCTCCAGCCAATCAGAATCGAGCAGTCGCCTAGAGGTGTTAAAGCTCAGACATGTAATTTCGGCTTGTTTACTTCCTGCTCGTCCCTGTATGTCGTTTTTTTTCCTCTGATGTGTTATTCTGTGTCTCCTCGCTTGCAGATGCAGTGAAGTACCTGGAGTGCTCGGCCTTGACCCAGCGTGGTCTGAAGACCGTGTTTGACGAGGCCATCCGGGCCGTGCTCTGCCCTCAGCCCACCAAGGTCAAGAAGAAGCCGTGCTCACTGCTGTAAAAATGGTAAGACGGAAGTATTCCCGGAGCGAGAGGAGGAGAAGAAAAGAGCGGCTGAGAAGATGTAATGAATTTTTTGGAGCGAGAGTAGGAGAGGTCACGACGACTCATTAATTTGCTTTTTGCGGATCCTTTGAGGGGGTCTCGATCGCAAACAGCGCGGCGCGGCTGATCAGTAATTGGACGATTCAAAGGCAGGAAAACAGGAAGTGAGAGGCAGCAAAGAGAATTTCATAGAGATACGCATGTAAAGAAAAAGACCGGAAGAAATAGAAAACATATGGAGCGCCGCCTGATCGAACAGAGAGCGAAGGAAGGTTTTTTTTTTCACAAATGGTTCCATAGCGTGTGAAAAGTTCCAATCATAACGAACGGTTGGGTAATTGTTTCCAAGCCTTCGGGTCAGGTTTTCAATTTGCCAAGAGAAGGACAGACACATAATTTCACCGAGATTTTGATGATACCGCAAATAACCTGACAGACAGCAGCCCGAACCTTTTTTCTCCTCAGGCGATTACATTAGCGGCTGACAAACGGCGAGTCCACAGAAAGTAAGGAGCTAATTTTGTGCTCTTGTCTCTTGTAGAATTACCATAATAACAGCTTAAGTGAAAACACCCCGCTGGCATTTCAATATGCCAAGGTACAGACACGTCACAGGGAAAATATTTTTGTCATAATTATGTTCTTAATGTGGAAGCAGAAATGACTTGTGACCGTGAGCGTTAAGGACGCTGACGCAGATCCGTGTGGGCTTCGTCTTTTTCAGATCCTTCGCATCGACGACGACGACGACGACGACGAGAGAAAGCGATTCCGACTGATGACCCCGGGGTTTTAAAAGAAGACGATTTGAAAGTTCTGTTATGTTTAAATGTTTATGATAGAAAACTGCAACTGGATTTCCACTAGCTTAGGAAAAAAAAATTATAATAATGCTTGTGCAGTTATGATGAAAATGGTAGCAAACATTTTTTTTTTTTCTGTACAGCAAACTCTGAGACTGATTATTCAAGCGCATTACAGACCAGGCAGAGATTTCTCTGTGAAATTGAACAACATATATCACTAAATGTGGAGACTGCCCCCCTGGCTGACGCACTATAGATTCACCCTGTTGGCTTAAATTGTCAAGATCAAGAGCAGCAAAGTCCCAGTTTTCCTGCAGACCGGACAGAGAATATTTTCTACTGAGCACAAACATAGTGTCGCACCATAATTTCTTCTTTTGAGAGTGATGAACATGCAGATAAGGGATGCTGTAGGAGCAGGGAGCTGAACAATGTTGTGTTTGAATAAAAGTAATTAACAACTGTATTATTTGTTGTGATATTAGAATAAAAGACATGTGAGAGCGAAAGAGAAACCTTTTTTTTTCCCACTTTTTTCCCACTTTGGCTGCCGTTGGGGGATCAAACCTGGTTTTGCGCAGGCCGCCTCGGGCACGCGGCAGCATCATCCACACTAAATAAATCAGCGTGACAGCGTTGGCGGCTCTGTCTGAGGTAACGCTGATGGATCCGACCGCGTTTCTACCATCTGCTGCATCATCATCCGTCTCACTTTGCCTTCCGGGAGGGCGAGACATCAGGACGGTGATATCAATCTGACTTATTTGTTTGCTCTGATTAACGGTGGCTAACTGATTAATGTGTAAAATCGGGGTGGGGGGGTGTTATAATTCTCTTCACTCATGATTTGTTCAAGTGTGGTAACTCATTGTGTGATCTTTGCGTCGGCCATTTTGTCCCCTTCCCTTCTCACAGGCATGCTTACTTACCGAGCGTCAGACGCGCGCAAAACTTTCTTGAGACATTTTCTAGTTCAAACTATTTTTAAGTCTAAGGAAAGAAGCTGCTCTTTGGTAAAAAACTGACAAACGTTCATTGTAGCTGCTTCGACAAAGACGCCGATCTTTATCTTTACCTTAAAGCAAAACTCTCGCCAAAATGCAACCTAGCTTGTTCCGCTAGCCGCCGATAGGTCGATACTTCTCGGCTGCCATGACGACTGGGAGCGATACATTTTAATTTAATTTTTAAAAGTGCCTCTTTCATAGTAATTATGCTTTTACACGAAGGTTTGACTCATATACATTCACAAAAAAAAGCCTAAATTGCATTTTGCCGAGAGTTTCACTTTAACCAAATGTGTTGAGTTGCGCTGGAAAATAGAATGTGTGGAATAAGAAATGTGATATTTTCTGGTTCTGCTGTATTGATCCATAATGCTCATTTGAGTGCAGTGGACACCAGTGGTCAGCTTTTCAAAACCTGGTGTCCACATTACCCACAATTCAACTTGGCCACTGAGTGACATCACTGGATTCAGTTCATCAGATTACATGCAGCTTCTTCTGGAGTCACACATGCATTACAACTCTCAAAAACCTGTAAACACACATATATGTGTCAAATTGTTGGACATGCCCTTTAAAGTAAATTATACACTCAGTCATTTTGTGCACAAACTGCAAATCGACTGCCATACAGTAGATGTGAATGGATTGCTTTCTGTGCATCGGAGGAAAAAACACGTCTGTGCGTCAAATCAATCTGTCGTTCTTTTCACCCTAAAGCCTCTCGAGGGGCTTAAAGATTTGTCGAACAGCAGCCAGTGGAAAAAAAGGTGTTTGGTCTGCGGCGGTGAGGTTGGCCGCCTTTTCAAAACAGATTATCCCCGACTTGATGATTACAGAGAACTTGGGCCTGACAGCTCAGATTAGGATCGATGGGGACACTCGTCACTTGACAAGGTAATGATGTGTTCCACCGCGGCACGCTTCCCTTCAAACGTGCGGTCGTGTTGGGCGCTTCTTAAACAACAGTGAGTGCTCCGGACAAAAGCTCGCAGAGCGCACGGAGACAGGTTAAAAACAGGCTTTACAACATGACTTTCACAACAAACTGCGCAGAAATCCTCTGTGGTCGTCACATAAACTGCACACGAGAAGAAAAGGGACAAGAAAATGATTTGTTTTGCTCTCTGAATGAATCGAGCTAACCCAAATCTTAGCCGTGCATCAGAGCAAGTCTCACGTCTTTGCCTTTCTTAAATGATTCAGATTTATAAACCTTTGTCACGGCAGATAGTTGCTCATCTTAGCAGGGAAAACACAGGTGGAACTATTATTAATGATGGCAAATAATATCAGTTATCTTCTGTGAAAAAGGTCTAATAAGGTCCAGCAACTTTACATATTTATTTTACACTCTTTCTAGTTTGGAAACCACACAATGTTCTGATTAAATTAGCATAAATAATGTAGACGTAATGTAAACTGTTGAAGGAACAACCTCCATAAAATGATTTTAGTGCACTGCATGTGAACGGAAAAGTGATCCCAGGATTTGGGTTTATGTGATTCTTCACTTGGATTTCAGATACATTTAAAAAGTTACTTCTAATTTGAACTCTCATTTAGCAGCTAGGCTACTTTTAATTGATAACTGTCATTACCTTCATACGTTATGTTATTTGCAAAATCATGTACGACACAAGTTTAACAAAAGTGTTACAGGCGTCAAATTGTGCTTATTTAGTCCTATAAAAAGCAACTGTTTCAAACTTTTTCAAGACACGATGCCCTGTGAAGATAGAAGCAATTAAAAATCCTTTACGAGGGGGAATTTAAGGTTATCAACATACATTCTGCAGTTTAATCTTTCATCTGATTCCTGTATCACAACTGAAAATTGGTCACATGTCTAGTGTAAATGAGAGTTGGCCAAACACCAAGTTTGACATGATATTTTTTTCTAGAAGTTCTTTATTGAGTCTCTCCTCAGCATCGATAGATGATGACTGAAGAGAGGCAGTCTCTCCTCATCCTTTATAACAGTAGAAACCATGCAGGAGGCCCACAGACACAAGTTTTCACCCTACACACATTTGCATCTATATTTGTTTCATATCCAAGAATAACATATCAGAATAATAAAGGGATATTAGAGTATTTCCCTCACAGTTGTCATAGCTGACACAAAGTATAGCAGCAGGTAACTTAATCGACGATCTGATCATTTTTATTTTCGAATGTAAAAACAGAAACGTTCCCACATTCTGGGTTTTAAGAAAAAACAAAGAGACCATTTATAGTTTTTTGTTTATCATGTATTTCGTATATTTCTCTTTACACTTAACCACATCATACAGGATGTATTTTGATGTCAATAGTTTCACGGACCCATTTAGCATATTCTGGATTGCAGAGGTCCATGAACGCACCTGCTTTTCTACACACATTGACGTGATCGCCAAGAAAAGAAATGACGCCATAAATCTTGTCTTGGTACACCGCTCCTCCACCAGAATCTCCCTGCGAGAGAGAAAGATATTTTGTTTGTAATATCAGCCTCATTCAAATACTTAACAACAGATGATTTACAATTTAGGGCCATGCCAACCCACATAACAAATGTCCTTTCCAGGCGATTGGCCACAGAACCAGTGTTGATACACCTTGACTTGGTAGGCCTGAGGGAAATGTTTCTGCAGCCTGTTTTCGAGGTCTTCGCAGCTGACAACGTCGACTTCTGCACACTGGAGAGTCGCTGATACACCGCGTTCTAGAGAAGAAGAAGGACAAGTTTCTACAAAATACATCTAAACTTGTTTGAACATTTGATGATAAAAAAATATTTAATTTTACGCAGAACTGTAGCAGAATAGAAATGAAACGTCAGCCCTTTGGCTACTATTTGTCTCTTTATAAGTAAACAACAATACAATTTTATTACAAAGGAGAAATTGCTTTGCTCTGCATCCGTCCGTACAGTTACAGAAAACAGTTAAATTAACAGAATGTATGATTGTTGATGAAGTGTGATGTATATCCACTTTACGTACTGCATGTCCTTTTGCTTCCGATGACAACTCTTTAGTTTACGTCTGTAGCTACCTTACTGCTTTTTCATCTGTAACATAGTTGTATCTTGTATATATTGTTAGTAGTTTACTGTTTGTTTTTATATAAAGTGTTTCAACATTTTTGTTCCTATAGATAGGACAGTTTGCTACGTAAGCTAGCCACATGCTAATGTTAGGTCACTATGGCTCTTTCTCACACTCGGTGCTTGGAAGAGCTGCCAAAAATGAAAGTGACTGACGAGCGAGCCACGAGACAAAAACGAGCAGTGTAGCTCCGACCTTATTGCTGGATAAGAGAGTTAAATCAGAGAGAAGGGTGACTGACAGTACTATTGTTTTTTGTGAGCTTTTTAGGAAGCCATCTTGGCTAATCTTGCAGGTTAAATACAGCTGCACGATTATCTAAATGATCAAAAATGCTAAAAAAAAACACTATATAAAAGAACAAACAGTACTCTACTTAACAATATGCACAAAGCAAACTGTGAAAAGTAAAGTTTTTATCCAAGTTACGAATAAAAAAGCACTGAGATAACTAAAGCCATAAACTGTAGAGTCGCCACCGGCAGCAACATTGTTTTACTATCAAATATCGTCTCACTCCTCTCATCTTTAGGGCCTCCGGTCGTGGCAGCGTGACCTGCGATCTCGACTCTGGAAAATAGAAACAACCGCGTCACACAGAACACATGGTTATGTTTTATCAACATAAAGAATTTGATGCAATCACTCATGCTGCTACTGCAAATATTACTGTAATTATCATTGAAGGGAAAAGGAATTGTTGATGTCTTTTAACTCTTTATACAGTGAAAATTACAGAGACATAACCTGCAAAACAACTGAAATATCGATACTTGGAATATTTGTTTTTTACAGTATTTGTGCTCCTTGATTCTGTTGTACAAACAATCAAATCTCAGTGTGTAATGTACAAAGGTGGCACTCAAACCTGTGATGTAAATGAGGCTCTGTGGTGGTATCTAGAATTAGATCTGAACCTGGTTAATTTAAGATTTACTTTTAGTTGCTTTGACAGCGGTGACGGATGACGACTCACGTTTTTGGAGGATCTTCACAGTCAGGAAGAGCTACAGGCTGAACGCTGGAGGGGCTGGGCAGCTGCAGCAGCATGAGATCATGAGACCGGCTGTCTTTGTCGCTGTAGATCACTGGTTCTGCTGTGATTTCTACTTCTTGTGCTGGACTGCCTGGAAACACACTAACATTTGCAAACATAATCCTGCAGATGGGAAAAGGTTAAAGATGAATATTACTCAAAAACTGTCTGACTTTGGATCAGTCAGTCTGTTTCTCGTCAATTTATCACAAATCATTTCTTCATAAGAATATCAAAAACACACATATAAGTCTGTAAATGTTTATAGTGTTTAGATGCTGCAGTATTTGAAACAACACTCATTTTCTCACCTTTTTGGCATGAAGCAGTGAGCAGCGGTCAAAATCCAGCGGTCACTGATCAGAGAGCCGCCGCAGAAGCTGGAAGATCTGACAGCAGCAACTCTCAGTTTCACATGATACTGACGCTCACATGGTCGACCTCCGATGATCCTCTTCTGCAGATCCACCGTCCTGCTCGCTGTCGCACCTGAAAGACAAAAGATGCACCATCAGGTGACCACAGGTTAAAACAGAAGATCAGGCAGGTCACCTTTCCCCACTCTTGTCAACAAGTAAGAGTTTCTCTGACAAGAAATGTGGGCTTTTCTTTTGTGTGTGCGTCTCCATCCAAGCCTCATGTACTGTACTGTTGGCTGGGCATCGCACAGAGCTGACTGTAAACAGACAAGAGGCAATGTGTTGCAAACTGTGGAAAGAACAGAACATTCTGAATGCAATGTACAAAGGTCCAAAGTGTTTGTCTTACGTTGAAGTCGTTCATTCAAACTTGCAAGGAGGAACAAAATAACAGCACAACTGTATGCACGGTGCATTGTCAAGTTAATCCTGCCGATCCTTCTCTGGTGTCTCGTTGTATCGTTCAAGCTCAGGAAATGTTGGAGAGGTCGAAGGCCATCCTTTACACAAACAACAGCTTTGGTTTGTCAGGGATCTGTTTTGTAGACACATCTACAGCAGCTTCGAACTGCTAAGTTTGCAAAGACCACGAGAGATATAAACTCACTGATCAGACGTCAATATGCCCTCATCCACACCTTACGGGGCCTAACATTTATAACGGGTATATACGCCATCTTATCGTGTGAGGCCAGAGTGTCCTAAACCCAAATGATATTGGTATGTTCCACATGGAAGAATGAACAAACCCTAATTCAAATTATCCAAACCTAAAGCTGCCAACAGGATTAAATTCTAGATATTGACATATTTGAAAAAAACAGTGAAATGTTAAGTGTCCATGTAAATGTAGTAATTGGTACTGAATAGAGCTTTTATTGAGTGTGATGAAACCTGCTGGAAAAAATACAAGCAGCTCAAAATGACCAGTCGCAGTTCTTCATGTTTTCATGTGTTATCTCTGTAGTCACGTTGGCTATGTGGCTCCTTAAGCACAACTATAATTCCAGTTTAAAGGTGACCTGGGAAGTTTACGTGGAAACAAAGAAAGTTCCTGTTTACATTCAGTCTTTGCACAAAATGCTAGTTTATTCATAATCTTGCTTTTAAGTTTAATCCAGTCAAATATGACATGTTCGAGTCTTTGTTGTGAAAACTCGATTGATGGCGTCCTGTCAGTCTTATGCACACGCCCCTTCTAACAATGTGTTCCGCTGCAACTTTCATGAAAACTTACCAGTCAAGTGCACACATTCATAGAACAGCATTTACACTCATGAATCAGCTAGACATACAATTCACTATGCAAAAACATAAATGTACAGTATCATTAAAGAAAGCATCACACATGTAGATGTAAAGATGATTTTTGAATACTCACCGACCCACAGCAGAAGCATCAGAGCATCAGCCAGCGCTGCCATTCACCGTCTGATGAACTGCCTTTCTGTTCCAACGGCGGCAGCAACCAGTCACCTGCTAAAGGCTTATCAACACAACCCCACTGGCTGCAAAGCTCCACACGTGTATGCAAAGTTTGAACTTATCATAAAGTTTCCGCCCTCGCCCTCTGTAAAGTGACAGCAGGAAAATGACACTGACTATACTTTATCAAGGCAAAGCGAGTTCACTGAGTCGAGTCACGCGCTCTGAAAACTGTTTACTGTACTTCATTCTGAGGGCTTTTAAGATATGTGCTGAAATGGTGATTCATAAATGCATTAGGCCTTCTTATTCTCTATATCATTATTATTTTATCATAATTATTCTAACATACATTTTTATTTTTTACTCTGTTTTATTTACTTTAATTGTACAAAGCACCTATTAATGTGACCCTACCTCTACCTTGGATCATTAAAGTGGCCTCTTTTTGATTATAGTCACTAAAACTGCAACACAGACAATCAAGTCAAATTAGATGGACACGTGGACCATTTTCTTAACGGCATGTTCATCCCAATATACCATCAAACCTCTAATTCTGTCAGGTATGCACAAACAATAGTCTATTCGAGGTAAGACAACTTATTACATTTTTCTGTGGACATAACTGTATGGACATCCTTATTTCGTTGTGACGTGCCTTTAAATTTAAATCTCCATCTGATCGGAACAACTTGCCTGGCTCACTTAGATCTATGACCTCATTTCATTTCTTTAAAACATCTGTTTTCATTTATCTTCAAACAACCTGCTCTTGCTTCCAATCATATTTGAGATGTGGAAGTAATCCATCTCTAATGTGTAGGTGCATGTTAATGTATCTGCATAGCTTTGTATGGGTATATTTACATTTATGTACATCTATGTAAATTTACTGTATGTAATATTGGCATTATGGGGGGATCAGTAGGTGTGGGAGTGGCTCGGCATAGGAGAGCTTTTGTCTGCGTATGTGTGAGTGTATTTGTGTTATGTACTGTATTTTCTGTGTATTTGTGTCAAGGACCCCTTTGAAAACGAGATGGTTCATCTCAAGGGGTTTATCCTTCTTATAAACTTCTATAATTCTGTCAGGTATGCACAAACAATAGTCTATTCGAGGTAAGACAACTTATTACATTTTCCTGTGGACAAAACTGTATGGCAGTAGGTGTGGCATGTTCTCTAACGCGGACACAAAAGTGTTGCTGCACTTGAGGAGTCTTGTTGTTTAACTCTCCTTGATGCACCCTCTGAGCTGCAGGGCTGTATAGCTGCTTATTGACACTGTGTGAATAAAACTGCCGGCGTGGAACGAAGGTTCGCTACTTGTGTTGCTGTTCACACTGCAGTGGGCATGTTGGTGTGGTGATTTGTGTCGTTTTGGGAAAAGCAAAAGTTCGATCGATGCAGTCGTTTGCGTCTGTGAAGCTGTTGGTCAGTCACCGTTTTTCTGAAGGCTGTTTGTTACTACATACATACAAACATTAAAACAACATCATTATTATCTTTATTTAATAAAATGTTTCTCCTGTCCATATTTATACCATTATATACCAGTGTAAATCCACCCCTGATTTAGCCGTATCGATCAGCTGACTTTTGTCATGTAGCACACATGAGGCAGATTTTCAGGTTTTCAGATTGCTTATCTCTTTATTCTGTCTGTTTTTAGTCATACCAGAGAGTTCCTCTCAATGATTATTGATGGGCTTGAAACAAATAAAAAGATTGTGCATTGAGAAAAAAAGCTTATCACTAAAAAGAATCCTCCCACTGACATACAAAGCCATTAATGAGCAGGCACCTGTGTATCTGAAAAGGTCAAAGTAGCCTATCGCCCCACTAGACGCTGACAAACCAATCCATTGTAAATGTATCAATTGCAAATTTGGAGTAGCTCAACAATTTTTCTTAAAAGTGAAATACCCTTTAAATGAAAGGACATTTCACAGCTAACGAAAGCTAAAAAATCCCTTTTTAGTAGTCTTTTTGATCCAATCCTTGTATTCACAGACATCCATAAATCCAACAAATTTAGGCTTGTCTTTTTCACCTATTAAAGAAATGACACCATAAATCGTGTTCCCGAACACCACTCCTCCTCCAGAGTACCCCTGTAAGAGAGATGTATATATTGCTCGTTTGTTACAGACTTTTGCATCATTTATTGAAAAGCTTATTGACATTAAAAGGGTTAAACTATGTCTGTAATGACTGTAGAAAAGATATAAAGTTAGAAGCCATGACTACTCACAGGACACGCATGCACCGTGGAAGTATCACCACAGAACCAGTGGTTATACGAATATGGCTCAAGGTCAGTCTTGGGACAGTTAGAAAGCTTGATGTCTGCACATTGGAGTTTTTCGGAATGACCACATTCTAGATTAAAACAAAGAGTTGTTTTTTTTTAATGAATGGTCTACTTATCTTCACTGCTACTATGTACTACTATGTACACCAGATACTGACTGGTTTTCTGACCCCCCCAGACCCCCCCAATAAAGCAAAACTGCTTTATTATTGTGAACAATAATTGAGAGAAATGGATCTTTTGTGTATGTAGAAAAAGTTTTAGATCTTGAAAAATGGGAGCAAAAACAAAAGTGTTGCGTTTATATTTTCATTCAGTGTATCTGCACCTTACAAATGAAATCAGATTAATCATCTTCTTTAGATTTATATAAAATCTATCCAGACATCTTAGAGAAATCAACTCAGAAAGCATCTTTAAATGTTAAAATGTGTCACTGGGTTCGACTTAATTTTTAAATGAGCTTGAAAGGAAATTGTACTGGCAGATTTATGTCTTATGATACAATGAAAATGTATTTAATATAATGAGTCAGCAATGTTATCAATCATACATGGCATAATGACACTAGCTGTGATAAACAGATAATAATTGTTATAAAATATGGAGGATTCGTCCCACCTATTTCATTTTCATCGTCTGTGGTTGGGACAGAACCTGCAATCTTAACTGTGTCACCTCTGAAATATAATTTAAAAAAGGTATTAACATCCATTTTCTTTTTAAAGAAGTCTAAAACACAAATCAAAACAAAAACAGAAAAAGCTTCAACAAGAAACATTCTTTTCTACAGGTATATTGCATTTTTTTTTAATTTCACAATGAGTTGAGCTTTCAGATGTATTAAAAGAGAAAGATCACAACTTACGGCTTGGGTTTATGCTTCTTACAATCTGCAGGAAGATCTACAGGTGTAATCTTAGGATGCTTGTCTGGGGAAGGTACCTTCAGCAGCATGATGTCATGGATCCTTTTTTTGTCCTTGTCATACATCACAGGCAGGTCTGTGATCATCACAGTTTCACTGCCTAAATGCACTTTCATACCCCTGAAAATAAGTGGAGGTCAGAGAACAACATCACTGAATTGACTGAAGATACATTGCATCTTAAAATCAGCAAAACCATGAACAGAAGCTTTATTTTGGCAATGCTTTAGTTTTATATCAAAACATGAACTGATTGCTGCCTCAGGGTTTTCAGATTGAATGTATTATTTATTTAAAGATTTCAAGTAAAGCTGTTGTTCTCTCACCACTCCCAGCAGTGAGCTGCAGTCAGAATCCAGTCGTTCTTGAGCAGAGAGCCGCCGCATAGTGGGTCTCCATTTTCTCTAACAAGTTTCACATGGTACCTACGTTCATCTGTTCCACAGTCAACACCTCCAGCGGTCCTCTTCTGCAGATCCAACACTGTGCTCACTGTGACACCTGAAAGAGAAAAAGTCCTCCACCAGGTGACTGTGAGTGAGAGCTGAAGTCTTAGTACAGAACAACTTGTTCTTGTGTTGAAATGCTCAAAAGTTGTTTGAGGGTTTCCATTAAAGTCCAGTATTACAGTTTCGACAACATCCTAACAGTGTCACTTTATCACTCATCACAAAATGAAAAAACACTAACCCCCAGTACCATTACAATATTTATCCCTACTGTCTTTAGAGCAGCAGATCTTTCCACATGCATTCACTCAATTAGAAAAAAGTTGCTCATCTTAACTACATGGATTGTGCCACCTTACACTACATCTCACATAAATGAACTAGAAACACTGCAGTAGGCCTTTTGCAATTTTTGCAAAGTCATTTCAACTTCGCAAAATGAAACTAAAGTAATTCCAGTGAGACATTAAACACATGACACCTTGTGTTCTCTGCTGTAATGCACCTGGGAAATAATATGTTCTGATCTGTCCCTGACAATCTTCTGCAGATATGCCAGACATCCAGTATTCACTGTGTCCAAGAGGGACATGTGACCATGTGTG
>OMLP01017660.1:0-10149 GCA_900302685.1 Spondyliosoma cantharus | reverse complement strand
GTGGAGTGCCAAAGAAATGAAACCAATAAAACAAAACTAGGCCTATACTAATCTTTAGTCAACCAAAACAAAACCCTGTCTTCTCTAAAAAAAGAGTGTCAAAACAACTGTCAGAAGATACACGAGTGGCACTGCTCCACCGCTAAACTAGTGTATCTAGACAGAGTTGACTAGGTGATGAAATGTATAGGGTACCCCAGACTTACCTAACTCCCTTCCCCACCACACACACTGTTATATCCAAAACAAAAATACAAGGGTGTCAGAGAGTCTGTCATGAAGGAAAAAAGGCAAAATGAGAGAGAGAGAGCTCCTTAGCAGGCTCCCTTTTATTGGGCCTCCAGTCAGGTGATTGGCTGTGGCAGAAATTAAGGCCAAAGGAGGCAGTGCTTCATGTCCTCTCAGGTGCAGCTCGTCTCATGGTCAGCACCCGAAGGAAAAACTAGGGGAGGGAGAGACAGAAGCGAGCAAGACGGACAATAAACCCGATGCCCCTGCTGGGCATGTAACTGCAGTCTTGGTATACTACTGCTCGATATGCCCATATATGAAAACTCTTCTTTTAGAGATAATAATGCAGGAAAAGATGATTAGGATAATTTACGATCATTAAATTCCCTGTTAATTACAGCTTTAGTGCACTGCTGTCATTTTAGATGATGACGTAAAATATCCCGCTTCCATCACATGTCTTTGAGGTGTTGAAAAATGTGTGTATATCAGCAGTATGTATTGCTTGAAGTCATCACAGATAATACACATACAGAGTTCAGCTCTACACAGAATTTTAACATCCTTCAGCACATTGTTTTGGTTTTCCCACCTGTTGGTTCACAATTTTCACACAATTTTTTTTTTTTAACAAAAATACAAAAACTAATTTTGCACTACCTACTGGGGCTGGGCAATATGGACCAAAATTCATACCTCAGTATTTTCAGGCTGAATGGCAATACATGATATGTATCTTGGTATTTTCTACATAGTGGGCTAAATCTTCACCTTGTATCATTTTAAACAGGGCTGTCTCAGAATGTCTCATCTGAAAATATATTGATATATCTTGAAGTTGATATGCGGCCCTGGCCTATCACCTGCACACCATCAAAAGGCAGCCTGACAAAGTTAGCAAGTAGCTAGTGAACATAGTAGCCAGGTATTTCTCCCAGGCGGTGGTGGAGACCAAAAACGACGCTTTAAGAGAGTGACTATTGCACATTGTAGCTCCATAACTACAGAATATGTAAAAAGGCAGCTGTCAAGTCAACTGTCTTAAATCCACACATATGTTAACCTGCCTTCACACTCCATGTGACCTCAGAGGCAGAGGAGAGAGCTAAAAAGGAGGAGGAGGAGGAGGAGGAGGAGGAGGAGGATGATCAAGCCCAGGAGGAAGAGGCTATGGAGCCCCAGGAGCTCCACACAGAGTCAGAACAGCCTGAACCAAAGGGGGAGACACTGGAGGGGGAAGCGCCCGAGTCGGCAGAGGCCAGCAGACCAGCAGATGGCAACACAGGTGAAACGGAGCAGGAGGCGCCGCCTGGGAGCGCCATACATAACAGTGCTCCACTGCAGAACGGTACGACCCAGAGCATGGCCTGCTTTTGAAATGACATAAGGCAGTTTTTACTTTTGTTTGCTAAAATCTTAACATCCTAAATTATTCTGTGGGTTTGAACAATGTTTGGCTGCACAGATTGAGTTTGTATTGACTGACTCACTGGCAGGTCATTAAGTTCGAAGATGTTTTTTGACAAACTTCATAACAGATAGGATGCTTTGAGGTTTTATTTTCTTGTTTGGCTAGAGAGCATGTTTGCTCCCACTAAATTTACCTGCGTCAGTTTGCCAAATGACACGACTAATCTGACTTTTCAGGAGAGTTGTCTGAAGGAGCTGAGTCTCCAGAGAGCGAAGAAAACAAGAACAAAGGAGTGGATGGTGAGTTTGTTTTCTGCAGCCCACGACTATTGACAAAATAGACACAACACAGTCTAATGCAACAGTCCTGCAAAATGTTATTCTGGAGGAAGAAAAGGTCTGGACAAAATATCAGAAACATGTGTTGACAGTGACAGTGTTTTTCATTACCTTATTATGAAATTTAAACTGTTTTTTGATTTACTCTCTTTAAATCTTCTGTGGGATCTGGAGGAAGAGCATCTTCAAGGAAACTCTATGCTGGATGTGAACTTAAAAGGACATTTTTAACCCCTCAAAGACCTAGACAACCGCCACTGGATAAAAATAGCTATTGTTCTGAGCTGATTGAAGAGTTTTTTCAGCTTTCAGTGGAACTACACATCCATAGTAAATATGATTAACCCATAACATTCTGTTGCACTGCACTCGTCAGGTAGTTTCTTCCTCTGGGCAAACGAGCAATGGTTGTAGCCAGCCTACTTTTGTTGTTCATATCCGATGGATGATAAACCGTATTTTTCTGAAAAAAGTTACTTTTGTCTCAGTGAACTCATCTACATGGTCAGTAAATCAAATATGGGAAGAAAAAGAAAAACAAAGAGGATAACATTAGAACAAATAGTTAACTCACCTCGAAACAGTCAGATGTAGACAAAACTTCATAATGGAAGTCTAAAACATCCAAGTACATCTTTTTAAATAAAACTTCCTGAGGTTCTGTCTGAGTTCACAGTTAAAAAAACAAAAAACAAATTTTGACTGATAAATGAATCAGATTTCAGACAAAGCAAATGTCAAATTTGGACTCCAAATGAGCCGGACTGAAAGTTAGCGCTCTAAATAATGAATCATGTGAAACAGGCGAGCAAAAGATTAAACACAACATTTTTCAACTTCCCAGGAGATGATAATCTCATCTAAATTATTAATCATCTTGTTTTTCTTTCTCAGAGGTAGCGATGGAATAAGCCAGCTCTCTCTCATCTTTGCTGCGCAGCTGTCGACCTGAACCTGCATTTACCCAAAATGGGAGAACTGACGTTAGAGGGAAGACCATTATATGGACTGTGTCGCCCTCTACAGGACACCAAGAAACTGACACCTTCACTTCCCTTTTCTTGTGTCACAACGATCAACTACTTTTACTTTTATGTTTCTACTCCCACGCTCTTGTATGCAGAGCACGTGGCTGTACCCACGTGCGTTACTCCACCCTTCCTGCTAACAGACCTTTCATGACCTTAAGATGACGGCAAAAATGGTGTAGGATGAAGAGGAGCCTTTTGAGAGACTGACACTGAAAATGTTGCTTTTCTTTTGTTTGTTTTGCCAAGCGTTTACGTCACTGCAAGTCACACGTTCAACTCAGCCACAGACATGTAGCCATTGTACAAGATTTCACTGCTGTGTTTTGCTTCTCTGTCGACACTGTTAGATTTTTGGCGTCAAAAAATATAGTTTGGTACTTTGATGCAATTATAGATAAGTGCAGATATGTGAGAAGGGACTTCTATAACTGCTGCAGAGTATGTACAGTCTATGAGTGTGTGTGTACAGTACACTGGGTCACAGGTCTATAGCACTACTATTTTACTAGCAAGTACTCCTTAAACAGATCCACTCTGTGTAGAGAACATTCCCCCATTGCTTTAAGAGCTCCTGTTGGGAGTCTCTTATGTTTCCTGAAGCTACATGGCTTATTCTTGTCCCATCAACATGTTTAATTTCTTAGTGCTGTCCTCACACATCGTGCAATTCTAACTGTGTTCCTCGCAGACAGATTCATCTTGTTTTCTCCTGTGTTTTCGTCCTCTGAACTGTATATAATGAAAGTTTGTATATGTGTGGATCAGAGGAGGTGTAGAAATCCTATGATCCCACCATCAACCAACGGATTTTTTTTTTGGATATATTGTAAGATATTATAGTGACAAATGTCCAAACATTAGAATGCAACTGCAAACATATCACACAGACACATACTCACACACAAATGCATTCAAGTTTTTGTAATATATATCATCTTTTTGTTCACCTTTTTGTATTTGTTTTGCATTTGTTATGTCCTCTGAATCATGCACTAGATGTGTCTAATATCTTCACGCTGTATGTCGTTTCTTCGTCTAAAGACTTCTTCTTCTCGATGCCTTCTTATGTGTATTTAAGCTGTAGCAAAGAGTCAACATAGTCGCTGAATTAGAGGAAAAATCGTATATGTGTACGTTGTTTTATTTTGCAGTACGGTTATGTCACGGCGGCCGGCGGCCGGCGTAATGTTTCAATCGACGTGTTTACAGTGTGCTCGTACACCTATTAGCCAGTTGAACCCATCATGCTTCTCGTGACGCATCCGAGGCTATGAGTCCAAACTTGTATCTGCTTCTTGGGTGTTTGCCCGGTTTTTAAGGCTTCTAATGTTGTGTATAGGAGATGCAAATATTGCTTACTGTGCATATGTAACATAGTGAACCTCAGCAATGCTGGTTCAGCTTTTACTATATACTTAACTAATGTGTAATTGGAAGAAGAAAAAAAAAGAAGCATTTTGGCAGTATTTGCATAATATGTTCCCTTAAATTGTGCACTTTTACTTTGTTTTTCCTTCATTTCTTTGGACGTGAAAGTCCCAAAATGCCAAGATCAAGTTTATGGCACATTGTTACTTATTTTAAAGTATACTGTACATGTGTATACTTATACAAATATGATCATATATGGGGTCAAAAAAGGGAGTATAATTTAACAGCTAAGAATTTATATACAAACTGTAGGAATTATTTTTTAGCCTTTTTGTTTTAATTCCCTGTTTTTATATGATAACAGGAACTTTTATTACCATGCTTGGATACAAAGCATTTCATCACATAATGTCACTGTACGCTACTTTCTACCTAAAGAACACAGTCAGTGGTTAGCAAGCCAGCTGGCTGAATGTGTGCCTATATACTTACTCTCCATTTGACACCTTTCACCTCTAGGAACACTAATTTTGTGATGTCATTTGAAGCTGTGCCAATCCAGGTACAGCCAAACAAACCGGTTAATATCTTCCCACAATATCAGTCTTGAGTAAAGACTTTTATTTTAGACGAGTCTGTCTGTAAAGTCAGCAGTTTGATGTTGCAGAAGTATTCATAATGGTATATTATGATGTTTTTCATTTGGAGAAATCTACTTTGAAGCTGTTTTTTTTGTTTTTCTGTACCGTTCCTGTTCCTGTTTTCAACTCTTTGACTCGACTTGATTGTCAAATCAACTTTTGTCTCTCCTCTCTGGTTTTAATTGTTCTGTGTGTGTCTGTTTCGAAAGGTTTTACTATTCCACCAGCGCTGAAGTCGGAAAAATTCAACTGTAAATTTAAAGTGTAAGGATCGGATTGCAAAATTAGATTTATAAACAGAACAGAAAACAGTTTGCATCTTCAAACTATCCTGCCTGATTCTTGGTGAAGCAGAATATATTTTCTGTAATAACGGACCAACACATGTACAGTCTTGTAGTTTGCTCTATCTTTCACTCGCTACTGTGATAGCCTACTGTATGAATATTTAACAAGAATTTATACCGACCATAATCAGAAACATAGCTGTATTTATGACATGTAAAGACTTCTACTCATGGTGTTTTGTAACGGTTACTATGGAACAGATTATTTGTTGTTTGTTTAACGCTTTGTTTCCTTGTTTAGTCTGAATCACTCTGTAACGACTGATCTCAAAACTGTTCTAGTGACTGAGGTTGGATGGATGTAGAGCCTGTGGTGTGTGTGTGTGTGTGTGTGTGTGTGTGTGTGTGTGTGTGTGTGTGTGTGTGTGTGAGAAACTGCTGAGAAATACTTAATGTGCATTTCTGATCTCCTCACTGTGATCTGCTCTATGGATGAGAGTGTGATGAAGTGTGTATGTGTGTGTGTGTGTGTGAGTGTGAGTGCATGTGAGTGTATAAAGCCGGGTTAACAGCTCTCACCACCAAATACACATATTGATAAAATTTGCAAATAAGCTTTTTTCCACGACAGCCGATTGTTTTTCACAAATCTAAAACTATAGAAGACATATTATGACGATCAACTTATAAAACTCTTATTTTGGCCTTAAAAAAATTATGAAATGATTAAAAATACATAAAGGTGGACAGTCAGACTATTTTAAAGAAGTAAACCACCTCAGGTTTAACTTCCACTACATCCCTGATCAGACAGAAGGACTGAGAGTGTGTGTGTGTGTGTGTGTGTGTGTGTGTGTGTGTGCGCGCGTATGCGTATGCATGTATGTGCATGCATGTGTGTGTCACTGTCCCATGCCGGCCAGGCGGCCGTGTGTGCCACCATGCTCTGTGACTGCACAGCCGTATCAATAAATCTGGACTCAAAGGGCTCAGATCATGTCTGCCTGTCTTCATTTCTACAACACAACTTTATGTGACCGATTTAAAGGGGCATTTCAGCTGATTTCACATGGAAAGCTCAGTCTGTCTAATCTGGGAGGGTCAGAAAAGATGCAAGCAAGTTGGAAGTGAGGGATCTACTGTAGGGCTGCAACTAATGTCTATACTGGCTATAACCTGTATTCACAACAGCAAATAGCTCAAAGAATAATCCGGAGGGCATATTTTTATATGGAGAGAGACAAATAATTTTTGGATCCCGTTTGAACTACACATATGGTGTTTAACAATTAAAAAAGATCAGTTTCCAAGTTGTTAAAGTCCAATATCAGCAAACAAAATATCAGACTGTGAAAATAAGTAATTATAAAGACCAGACAGCCAACAGTGTGTTGTTGACATCATTTTATTGAACCCTCACCAAAACCCGTAACTCAAACATCGTAGAGCTGCTCCTGTATAGCAGCAGCTCACAGAACTGACAAACTAACCTTTCATATAACTGCAGTTAGCAAATTTATTGTGATTTTCATCTTTTTAGTACCTTTTCTGCACCAAGTTGGCGGCCATGTTGACGTTGGTGTGTTGAGCGAGACATTTTTCACTGAGCAGCTTCACACAAAATGGCACGGCATTTTATTTTCTTTAAGATAAACAGTGACATGTAGTTCATGGAACAATTCAAATAGATTAAAACAATTATTTCTCTCTCCTCATTGGATTGCTGTACATTTTTTTTTCCACAATAAGGTCTGATGGTGTCCACCGTAAGGGGCATGACCTCACTCTCAAGAGTCAGGGGACCTTCATTGTCATGGTAACAAGTATAAACACATACTGGTTGCCGATTGGTTGGGTTTCGGCAACAGAAATATTTGGTTAGGTTCAGTGAAAGGTAGTGTCACATACATGATGTAAGGTTAATACACTGGTAAGCTGATGAGGCTACAAGAAACTGAAGAAATATAAAAATGGGTGTTTCTGATGAGAAGTCAGGACATTGGCAGCGTTTTTTGTGGCAACAACCTGATATTTCTGACGAGAAGTCGAGACGTCTCCAGTCATGTTGGTCATGACAAAAAACTCACATTTTTGATGAAAAGTCAGGACATCTCAAGTCATGTTTCTGTGCCAACAAAAGTGAGGTGTTTTTACAAGCAGTCGGAACATCACCAGTCAGAACTGGGTGTTTTAGATGAGAAGTCAGGACAGCACAAGGCAACAAAAACTGCAACAGAAATATTTGGTTAGGTTCAGTGAAAGGTAGTGTCACATACATGATGACAAGCTGACAAGCTAAGCTGATGTTGACTTTTGTTACCACCTTACCTGGAGTTTGTCACTCTTTACACTACATCACCTGACATTTTAGAATGCATGGTATTAGGAAGCATCTGTTGTCCACAAAACTGAGCGGGAAGGCTTGTCAACTGCATGCAAAATTGCTCTAGAGTCATGTTGTTCGTACACAGATTGAAGCAACTGGGCTGTGTACAGCATCAGTACAAATAATAACTGTGAACTGGGAAGTATTATGCTGTATGTTGTGGAATCAGCCCAGTTGCTAGAATAGATGTGTTGGCATAAACTGTGTCTATATGACCTGACTTGTCTGTCCGGAGGTGGAGGATAGACATTCGTAAGTGTGAAGATGTTTTTAAGGAGACTTCATGACAATTTCCAACCATGTTTGTGGTGACCAAAGGTATTTTTAGCCAAAACAGGATCTTTTCCTAACCCTGACCAGATCATAAACACCGATTTGTCACAAAGAAAATAAAGAAAATTTAAATTTCAACAGTTCCATGGTTTGCAGACAGTAATGCATACATTTTGTGCATTTTGTCCTTTCATGTATCAAAGGTTCAGGTTTAAAGTCACTGAATAAGAATGTGCGTCCATTCTTTTTAATGACCATACAAACAAAAGCAGTGGCAGGCTGACAGATGGGATTCAGCCCTTAACAGCAGATCTTTGATGTGTAAATATTTGTTTTCAGATTTAAGAAAACAAATTATCCGTTTGACGTAGCGTGAACAAAGACAGTTTACATTTGCTGAAAGCTTGAGCCTGCAGTATGCATGGCACATTAGCTGCAACGCGAACATGTCTCTCAGCCGATAATCCACTAGATGTCTCTGTTAGACTTCAGATTACACTGAAGCTCCGCCAACAAACCTACCTCTCATCCTCAGAGGGCCCGAAGCACTAAACATGATCAACGGACTTCATGTATACGGCGTCACTCTCCCAAGATAGTCAGCGTATAGCTCTTTATCCACCGTATATGCAGCTCCACAAACATTAGACACAGAATGCATATTTATCACGGGCAGCATGCATATTCATGGGCAGGTTGATGGAGCTCGTGGAGGGATGTGTATGAGTTCTCAGCACAGCGCTGAGTGCCGAAGCAGAAGGCGAATGTTAATTCAATTATACGGCAGCTGTTCCTTGGTGCCCATGGCCACTGTGTTTGCACTAGAACAGAAATCTTGTATTAGGTCCCTCGCCATAAAAGACCATTGCCAGGCTCGAGAATGGGGACTGCCTGTAACCAAAAGCCATCAACAGTATTGTAAAGAGCTTTTAATGCTTAATTTTGGCACAAGTAAGGAATTTGGTCAGGCTGCAAAGAAAGATTTTTTTTTGTTGTTGTTGTTTTGGCTCACTCTTGATTTACAGAGCTTTTTGTTTTTGGTTATTATTCTATTAAATAGTCAATCTGCTTGGAAGTACAATGTGCAAATGAGTTTCTTTTGCTGGTATTAACTCCAGTCAAGGGTGGCTGGAGAGACGCGAGTGTGCGAACAGCCGCCAGGAAAAAATGTCTGTAAACGTTTCTGCAAACCACCGATATGTTCACATTTGTCATTTAACCTTTGCATTACATTTATGACCAAACTTACATGTCTGCTGCAGTTCGATACAGCATTGTATTGGGTTTTTTTTTACAAGAAGTCAAGGACATCTTCAGCCATTTTTGTGGAGACAGAAAACTAGGTGAACTGGACAGCTCCAGCCATATTTGTGTGCAGACAAAGGTGGGTGTTTTTAACGTTTTTGAAGAAGTTTGGACATTACTAGTCGTGTTTTTGAGGCTACAAGAAACTGGAGAAATATAAAAATGGGTGTTTCTGATGAGAAGTCAGGACATCGGCAGGGTTTTTTGTGGCAACAAGCTGATATTTCTGACGAGAAGTCGAGACATCTCCAGTCGTGTTGGTCATGACAAAATACTCACATTTTTGATGAAAAGTCAGGACATCTCAAGTCATGTTTCTGTGCCAACAAAAGTGAGGTGTTTTTACAAGCAGTCGGAACATCACCAGTCAAAACTGGGTGTTTTAGATGAGAAGTCAGGACATCACAAGGCAACAAAAACTGATACTTTTGAAGAAAAGTCAGAACATCTTCAGTCATATTTGTGTGGTGACAAAACCAGGTGTTTTTGAGGAGTAGTTGGGATCTCCAGCTTTGTTTGGTGTGATCAAAACAGATATTTTAAGCCAAAACAACATATTTTCTTAACATCTAATCCGGTGATCGGGCTGTTCCATCATTTAGGTAAAAAAAAAAAAAGCTATTTTACAGACACAAACCTACTCTTCTTTCTGTGTGTGTGTGTGTGTGTGTGTGTGTGTGTGTGTGTGGATGTTTGTATATTTGTGGATTTTATTCATGCTCACGACTTGTGTATGAACACACATATTTTGAGCATGAATAAGACAACACGTATGCGTAGGCCTTGAATTGCTCACAGACATGCAAATGTAGTTTGTCAATGCATTTATGCGAGTGCTGGTATTTGTGCTCCACCCCACCTCCTGTCCCAGGCTC
>OMLP01017659.1:0-22481 GCA_900302685.1 Spondyliosoma cantharus | reverse complement strand
CACGTTGCAGAGCTACATTTTCCCCTCAACCAAATACCGTAGTGTCGCCAAGCATTTTAACTCTGGCGTTATTGGATTGTTTCGGTTGGTTGGGGATGTTATCGCTTCCTTCACCAACTCAACCACAACTTCAATCCCTTCGCGGTCCATCCGATATCGTTTTAATAATTCCCTGTCATTTAGCGTCTCCAAAACATTCGGTCGTGGATTGTCTGCAGCCGTTTTAGGACTTTTTGTGACTCGGTCTTAGTGAGTTAGGAGTCCTCTGGACTACTTCTAAGGTCTCCCAGACTTAGGTGCTACTTTTAGACTTAAAATGTTTTGTGAATAACTCTTATTTTGAAAAATTAGGAGTCCTAAAGTTACGACTGACACGGCCATTATTTTTAGGAGTTGCTCCTAAATTCGCCTGTTAGGAGCTACTTTTAGCCTTAAGATTCTTTGTGAATATGGGCCCTGAACATTACCTGTGTCAAGACTGATGCTAATAAAGTAAAGCAGAGCAAAGTTAGAGAGGTTTTAGTAGAGACATTTTTCAGGCGGAAATTAGCCATTTGGGCACACCCATCTAAATACTGTTGGAGCTGAGCTGTCAATCACCCACACAGTTAGATTTAGCGACATTTTGGCAATCCATTGGTCAATTTGGATGATTGACACCTCTATCGAACCGTCAGAGCCAATTGAATCGAGGTGCATTCCCCAAATGACAACAACACTAATCCGCCAATCACAAGGAGGCAAATACACTGTGTGCGAAGACAAGGGCCCTACCTACTCCACATTATACCTGCCCTCTTGGAACCGAAACATTTCCTGAACTGTCCGGAATAATAATAAGTGACAGAGACACATTGTGTTAGCCTGTGGAGATGGTGTAATGCACTTTAACACAATTTATAATCACAAAACAGCAAATGTAAGACATAATTCATGACTATGTCTGTATAATGTGATGTTTATTTTTGCTCTTCTTCTGCAGCTGTTTCAGTGAGTTTGGGGCATAGAGTGATGAGACTTATACCGTTGGAATGTGTAGAGTCCCAGCTTTCATATGACATGCTGCTTGTATCATTAGCATGAAGTAGCGTAATCGCTAGCGCCGATTTTGCGGACACGTGCCATTAGCGTGTTTTTTTCTACGTGCTCATTTAGTTGCTTGGTGTCGGACTTGGTTATCATGAGCTTTTAGCTGATGCTTCCCGTTAAGTGGGTGTGCTGCATGAATATGTTGCTACATGGTTAGCATGCCCTTATATGGTGTATGATGCAACATGCGCAGCTGCCCCCGGTAGCGGGGGCGCTCGGGTTGAAGAGGTTGAGGTCCAGTGTGTAAAATAGCTGATTGTAGATTCTCATTTCCAACTCCCCAAAAATTGATACCTTGGGTCGACAGCTGGCCCAACCTACTAATTCAAAGAGTCAGTATCTGACAAGTTGGAAATGAGACTCAACAATCAGATATATTACAAACTGGACATTTAAGAACTACTCTCTGCAAAGTGCAAAATGTAAGAATTTGAGCTGAAAGCTTTTCAAATAAACTAAACCTATTAACAGAATATGAAGAAGTACCAGTTTTGACTTTCCCATAGTTGCTATGCTAATGGTGTAAACACCAGACTTCCCCGGTGCTCCAAGCTCCCAGTCTGGATCACTAGCTGCACAGCTAACTGAGCTAACGGTAGCTCCAGTTAGCAGCAGTTAGTGGTAATTCTGGAGATATGCTGCCCCCTATTTGTTCTGAGTATGAATTAGATAAGACATCAATTTTCTTTGATACTGCACCTTTAAAACGATCATCACTGTTTGGTTAGGTTTAGTCAAACATTATGATTTTGCTGAAAGTAACTAACTCCTTCAAACAATCATCATCACCTACAGGCTTCATGCAGAATTCAAACCCCAACATCTTCCTCAAGTGGAATTTCTGCCAGTTCATTCTACGTTTGTCCTCTGCTCTTGTCATAACCCCACCCCTTCTTGTACCGCACCTTCATACCAGTGTGTGCGTTTTGCACACAGGTCAGCCAAACCATGACACTCATACATTGTCCTCTTGTGGATCTATTACAGGCTTTGATGTGAGACTGACCCGGCTGCACATAAGCCCAGCGATGCTTTGAGCTAAATGCTCACATTCCAATCATGCATGACATCGCCATCCCTGGACCACAGCGCTAATGTGGCTTAAAAAGTAAATTGAAGCTAATTGAAGTAAGAACTTGTTTGAGAATATAAAAGAAATTACTGGTCAGTTTCCATCTGCTTAAACTGTCCCACCGCAGTAAAGTATGCATCGCAGCAGCCACTTTAAGAATGTTAATGTGTTTTAACTCCTGAAAAGCAAATGTTCTCATGTCACCGTCATTCCGCTTTATTTCATTAATCTGTGTGTGCATGTGCTTCAGTGCTTGTGATATTTAATTCGAATTGTAATGGTTTGTTGTTTTATATCTACAGCAGCAATACTACATGGACAAACTACATGCAAGCTGGCAGCATTAGCAGTGAATCACTGGATTGTGAAAATAATAGGGGCATCTGTGACGTCCTCCATATGTTACTGGTAGCGCATGAAAGCTCTGATTTGGGTTTGCCAATTGCTGCAAACCTTGCAGTTAATGGAGCCATAAAATACAAATTCAGGTAAATCTGTGGGTGTCTTGTTGGAGCTGAGTGTATATTAGTTTCCTGTCTGTCAGGCAGAAATGCTTGGTAATGTTCTTTAAGCCAATTTAGTGATATTTGTACTGCAACAAAGAAAATCATCCCCTAAACCTGTATTATAGGAAGAGAAATAAGCTGCTAAGACCATAACATTGAAAAAAATAAATAAACAAATGCTTTGATTTCATATTTCATGACAGAAGCTGGGATTAGCTGAAGTGCAGCTTAGTGGTTGTCATGCATGAGGTCACATGTGTAAGTGGAACCACCCTTGGAAGTTATTTGAGCATGAAAATCATTTTCAGTTCATTAAGTGTATTCAAGCCTGGAATTTATATTTGTTTAAGGTAAATCTGATGATTATCATCATGAACAATGGTGTACTGTACATGTTAATGCCAGGTGTATTCTGGAGGGTTTAATTCTTTTTTGTTGTACCTACCTTTCCCAACCTGCAGCTGACATCACTATAAATCCACCAAAACTACATTTGGTCACTTTTCCAGTTGTACGAGCGATGCGATGACTTTGTTCTGCATTTTTCTACATTCAGTCACCATCTGCACATGTAATGAAAACATTCATGATGGATCTGAAAAGCCTCTTTGACTTTTTTTTCAGGAGCATTTCTGTCAGCGAGACGGGACTGTTGATGTTGGCTACAAGCACCTTACACCACTTCTCCAAAAGCCTGGATTCAAGAGCACAAAGCATTTCACAATTGTTCGTCATAACACTTAACACGTCTAGAGACAAAAAAACATTGAAGCTCAGAAAAAATCAATCACTGGTTCACGCACTGAGACGGCATAAGTTCTAAGATTTAAGATTTGTGCGCGTGAGTATGTTTGAAAAATGTCCAAGTGAGCACTCAGAGAACTACAGAGAAAAATGTACAAATATCAGGGTATACGTTGGCTCCAAACCTCCTCTCTCTATAAGACACATTTTGAGGCCGTGCCAGCAGCCCGGCCAAAACACTCTTCTACGTGATGGAGCGTTGCCCGCAGCCTTGGTTTGCCCTCAGCCTCTCTGCAGCCGGCAGAACTCTGATCGGAGCCTTTGAGCAGAGAAACAAAGAGATGTCTTCCACCGATTACGGGTATAACAATTTTTCTTTTCATTTTCAACTCTCATATGGCTAAGCTCCACTCCTTGGGGCATTAACTCTGACAAAGCAATCTCTTTTTATTATTCACGGGAAGCAAACCCTTCTGACTTTGAACAAGTCTCGTGTGCAAGCCTTTACTTTTTAATACGCGCTGTGCGAGCGGTGTGGCATTCTGACAAACAGCCCCGTTTGGAAAACAATGCACAAGCAGAGAAATACACTGAATCACCTCCTCACTACCATTGATCTGTCAAAGCATCCAGCGTACCGGGCTAAGTATTTCTCTCCATTAAGAAATCATGAACCATCTGCCTGCTCGGCTGAAACTGTACATGATGTGAGGGATGCCTATCATGTTATGCTTAATTAATGAGGCATTGTGCGCTTGCCAAGGAATCACACCGCCACAAAGAAAAGATAATAATATGCAAATGTTCCCCCCGTTTATGTAAAATGGGAACTTCAGGGCTGCTTCGAGCGCCAGGTTTGTATCGACTGACTCACATTTAAGATGTTCAGGTGCAGAGAAGAGACAGTGTTCGAAAAGCAGATAAGGTGTTATGTAGAGACATTTCATGAGAATAACAGTTTGATTGATGACACAGATAGCGGATGACAGTGAATGACACAGAAAATGCAGCACCAAAACATCTTGCAGTAAACCTGCTGGAGACGGCTGCTTCTCCTCCAAGAAATCAGACAAACTGTCCAGGACGGAAACCGGCAGGCACATTAAACCAGTCAATCAAAAGTAGCACATTTGATTGCACTTGACTCTTATTTATTTTTGTGGCTCCGCTTATTGGTTTTTATAACTTTGTACTCACCACAGTAATTGATAAGATCTTAGACTTGGCTTGAACTCAGACTTGTTGTCTTGTTTACAGCTTGCTTGACCGTCTATTCCACTCGTTTTTGTTCCCTGACTGGAACATCTTTTGCAGGTCAGGTCCAATGGGGCAAAAACAGTAGTGGGACGATCATACAGGTTAGAAACAAGCTGACCGTTTTGCATGATTAGCTACCACAACATACAGTAAGGAAGTATTAGTAAGCACACATTCACTGTTATTATTTTAATTGCACAGGAAAGCATTTGAGTGTTGACAGCTACAGTAAGTACAGTAGGTGAGCGTTGAACCAGAATGTCGTGCTCTTTCTCAAGTGTGCTGGATGTTTATCATAGAAAGTTTGAATTTCCCTCGGGATAAATAAAGTATCTATCTAGTTTGATATGTAAGTTTACCCTCAACTTGTTTTTTCTTATTCTATATAGTCTGACTAAACAGGGCATTTGTTTTGAGCCTGTTTGTTGGTCTAACCATTTACGTTTGTTGTCTACTGGACCTATTTTCAGCAAATGACTGCCTTTCAACATCTCCGTAACGAGTTTGGTGAGCACAAAGTCTTGGTATAAACGACGGATCCGTCGGCACCTGGCTGTGCTGTGAGATCAAAATAACAGCATGTCGTGATTTGTTTTGACACTTAGAAATGATGATAATGGAACAAATTGACAGTAACAAAAATATACAGTATGGTTGCCGCGATGTCAAAATGTTCCCACCAACTGATGAGCTCGTGACAACACCGGCATCACCAAAAACACCCATAGACGCTTGTTGTGTATGGAGCGCTTTATTGAGTTACTGCTAATTCAAACCAAACATGTCCTACTTTGGCAGTTTCAAATCTAAAGTATTTGACTGGTGAAATGGGAGTTGACTTTTATTTTGAAGTAAACTAGTCTAGGAAGTACAATGTCTTCGGTAAGTTTAGCACTTACCGCATTCATCATTTTCAGCATTATTTGGCTGTGGATGGATCTGAAATGTGTCAGGGAGTAGTTTTATACAGTCTGTGGGAGTAAGGGAACAAGAAGGAGCTGTTTGATGAAGAGGTGCAGGCGACTGGCTGCACACCTGCAACTTCTCAGTGAGGTAACCGACTGTTTCCCTGATCAACGTTATCAGGGTTCCTTCCCTGGTGGCATGTCGTTTAAATCACAAACTGTCATATATGGGCTTGTTTTCTGCTTTGACAACAAATCCACCACCATCCTCTTGTCGGTCAACTCTCCTTACTTTCTTACCTGATAAGTGTAATGTGACTTCTGCTACTCTGTAATATGTAAAAACAAAATGTGATTGTTGCATCCCCTATTCTCAAACACCTGCTAACACTGGGAACACCGGCTACCGGAGCAAGCCAAATATACAGTACATTTAGTCACTTAAAAGAGACATGTGATGTACTCGACTAAGATGCTACAGACATGTTAGTGGCTCTGTGAGGCTGTAAGCACAATGAAAAAATGTAACGTTCACAAATCTTAGTTTAGCATGTTGTCTTTACAAAATCTTCACACAACTTCTGGTCAGTCCCAAGTACTAATACAGATTAGTTGGTCAAGGAGATACAGATAATGGAGTTGCTCATCCCTAAACATTCAAATATGAAGCCAATACATAGTACCTGAAATGTAACAGTTAAAACCTAGAGGTCACGCTCACTGCAAAATAAAAAAAAAAACACTACTACAACCAAACCATGTGCAGAAAAAATGTATTTATGCTATATCAAAAAATCCATATAGCAAGACACAGAGAGTACAAGGAAGGAGTGCAGGTAAGTTGTTTGCGTACAGATGATATCAAAGAAACTGGCAGAAACATTTTACTTCTCCCCCCGCAGAAAGTGGGATAACAAAGTTTTGAGGGCAATTGTACTAAACAAGTTGAAGGAAACAGCTTCTTCTCCCCTGTGCACTCAGTACAAACAGAGAAAACACTGACAGACAATCTGATTTGCCCCCCAAACACACAGACACAAACAAAGACACACACACACACACGCACACACACACACACACACACACACACACACACACACATCAAGTTAATGTAGACGGCAATGAGCCCCTCAGAAAAGAAATAGTCAGCTCGGTGAGAAGCGATTAGAGCTCCCTTTGGTCGCCATGGTGTTACCGATGATTGATGTGATTAATAAAGCTGTTGTCATGGCGCCCTCTATGCCACTGAATGCAGGCCAAAAGACATCGAGGGGGGGAGAGAGAAAGAGAAATAGGTAGAGATAGGCAGTCTAAAGGCACTCATGTGTCTAACCACTGTGATTTATCTTTTCACAGCCCTGGGACAAACTGCAGTCATCAGATTATTATTTTACACACCACGTCGTCTCCTCCAACAGCATTAGGATATAGCTGTCTTCATCACTGTTGACTCAAGTCGAGCAAATTTGGCTAATCAATTTATTCATTGGATATTTATTCAAGGAGTTAATTTGGAGCATTTTAAACCCTCAGGTATGAAGACACAGAATCGACGTCCTTTCACATCTTTTCACATAATGTCTGAGAAGTCAGGCAGTTCAGAATAGCCCACTTCAAGATTAAGTAACACTTCGCTTTGGTTTCCACTGATGCATGTCTGAGTGCAAGAAATAGGGTAATGGGTTTGGTCAGGATTCTTGTTAAGGCATGCACTAATTATCGCCGAACACATGCAGTGGGTTTTTCACTCTGGCATCTCTCCCTTGCCTCGTTCCCAGGTCCACTGAATTTCTCTGTTGAATAATTCTGTTGGGCTGATGAGCGGTGCAGAAAGTGCTGCAGAAGACAGCCAAATTCTTGATGTCACCTTCGGGCTAACCGCTGTTACATTAGCTTCTGTAAATCAATGCAGTCTCTCATTTGGAAATTTCCGTAGCTGTCTCTCTAAAAAAAAATGAAATGAAATGTTCGTTGGCTTTACCGTCTGTGTTCTAAAATGAATGAGCACTGACTCAAGCTATCATATGTTTAAACCTTTGTGATCTGCATTAACTTTATTCCTTGCCCCCATGATACCTTTTTTATTTAGAATTATGGGCACGACTTCAAGAACGTCTTGACACTTAACCAGAACTGGCATTTTCCATAGTTAACAGGACGCAAATCCTCATTCCTAGAGCGATTTGTACAGTGTCTCATTCATTCATGAAGATCTAGTTTAGCGCTTTTATCAAGTCAAGGCACTATTATTATTGCTTTTCCCCACTGAGCTAACACTGCTAATGTGCATTTGTTATTAGGATGATTTGATACTTGCACTGAGCACCAGAAGCATCCCCCATAATCGTTTCCACAGTAACCTCCGTGACCTCCCCAGGAAACTCCTGGATATAGCAAGTACTTGCTTGTTTACACATCCAACAAATACAAAGAAACATTAGCATTCGTTTGGAGTAGGTGTCTGACCAGCCGGTGGACGTAAGTTCAACATTAAGTGTAGCTCTGTTTTGGTCTCTACCAGCACTGACTTTTTTGGTGCTGGGCAGGTTGCTTAAACGGTCTCCATCAGAAGTAATTTATTGAAAAATGGATGACTGCTTAAGCTGACAATTGAGCAAACAGTTGCTAAAAAGCATTGCAAATCGGACAGACTGCCGAGTGGACACAAGTCTAATTCTGTGCGAGTCAATCAGCACCTGACCCCTTTTAGATTACACATTACAGTTATTTGATCTGCTGATATGTAATATAAAGCTTTTTATTAGAGCAGCTTTGAACAAGGACTCATTTGTTTTCGTTTCATTTTCTTGCCCGCTTTTTCCCTCGCGGGGTTGCGGTGATGTTATTGTCCTCCTTTTTCAGGGGGATTACTGGAGCCTATCCCAGTGACTGGTTGAGCGAAGGCCAGGGCACACCCCTGAATGAGTCGCCAGCTCATTGCAGGACCCTTACTGATGGCAGAGGCTAGTGCCAACTGCACATCAGGAGCAGTTTTGGGGTTCAGTATCTTGCTCAAGGATGTAGCTCAGTCCCGCCCAGGGGAACCTGGAATTGAACCAGTGACACTGATCACTGATCGAACGGCTCTACCCACTGAGCTACAGCCGCCCCAGGATGCTGACTCATTTGTCAGCATGCATAAAAACTATTGCTCTCGTAAAGGTTTATGACAACACACGTACTAAGGTCCCAGTAACTTGGTTTCTTCCACCAACACTCTCCTCTGATTTCGCTGTAATGGGAAAAATGGTACTCAGTGAAGACCATTAAAATAAATTAGACAACATGTTAGAACTTTTTTTATAGAGTGAACCACCTGGCATGTTGAGTGAGGTTACCGGTACCTTCAGGCTGGAATTTTAGCAATTTTGCCTCAAAGGATAAGTGCACCAAAAAAAATGAAAATTCAGTCATCTCTGTATCTACTCACCCTCCTACAGATGGAAAGTCAGGTGAAGTTTTGTGGTAACACTATCGACACATGGTTTAGCGCGTGCATCCACTTCAGACAAGGTGCACGCTAGGGCTTTCAGTTTAGCAGCTATAGGGAAGATTTTGACTAAACAAAAGGGTGCAAATAACGTTTTTTCATATCGATTTGGGATCTCAGGGCTTCCAGAGATTTGGATTATGTAATTTTTTAGGTTTATGTGTTAATGTTTTGTTTTTTTTACATTTTAAAACAAGTCCCCATCTCCCTTAGTTGTTTCTGCAATTCTTTTTTGCTGCGAAAATTCACCCTTCTTTCTGTGGGGGATGGGGGCGAGTCGATAATGATTGAATTGTCATTGTTGGGTGAACTTATGTTTCACGGCCTTAGGATTTCTCTGACTATTAGAAAAGAAACCGGAAGTGCTGGTTTCACTTGACCTCTCTATGGATTTATCTCTCTCATACTTTGGCACTAGTTTACTTGGGATTATTGATTGTGAAATGACTGCTCTTGCACTCTAATACCTGGAAGGGTTTTTGCTACAATCGTCGTAATGGATTAAAGGTGGCAAATGGTCTTACTTCAGGTCAAGGTCTTACTTCACTGAGCAGGTTGAAATGGGAGAGGTTTTCAATTTGCTTTGTATGTTCTTTGACATTTCAAAAACCGGGCACCTTTTATTTTTATAGGTACATAAAAACACTGAGGAGACTAAATCCTAATAACGTCTCTCAGGCTTCTCACTATAGAACGGTGCAACACTTCGGTTTGATTGATACGAGTTTGCCTTCATGTCTCAGCCGCACAGAGCTGAGGGAGATAACGTCATTCACAAATGGCGGCGTGCGGTGTAATTAAGTAGGAAATTACCCAGAGGTCAGCTCACACCTGGTGGAGCTGAATAACTCAGATAACGGCGCAATTGTTTCAGCTTTGATCTCTGCTGCTGTTCAACATGCTGTCCCCCCTCCTGTGGATTTTTGGGGGGGAACTCTGAGAGGAGACGACAGCGTCTTGGTCTGGTCTTAGTCCGGAAAGTGAAAGTTGCTTTTTGGCTTTTGCTGAAACCAAGATGATTTCCCTTTAGTTTATCTGTCACCTCTTCATGGCTCATCAGTAATCGCTCTACACACAATGGTTTATTTTAATCAGCACTGAGAGGCTTGATCCATTACACCTTCTCCATTGAACATGTCCTCTCTGCAGTTCATTAGGGTGTTTTGTTGCATAGAGATAGACAGAGCAGAGCCGTATCTAATGCAGCTGTATTTTAAATCACACTGGAGATGGCTGGGCTGGGAAATGAACAATGCGGAGCTGTTGCATTACTATAGACGGGGGTGGGTATGGTGCACCTTTTCTCTCGCCTTCCGACATAGCGGCGAATGAAATTAAAAACATCCTCCGCAATATGAGATAACATAGAAAAAACCCAACCGGATGTTGGAAACTGCACAGTTTGTTAAATCAAACCTGCAGAACATTTTGCAGTACTTGCAGCAATATGCACTTAAACTACATTAATGGCAGTCTTCTGTGTATAATCTCTGATATTAGATGTTTTTTTTATTGCATTACCGACGCTATGATAACTCACAGCGGAGCTAGAGGAGGACAGAAAATATTGTAGCTGATGCTGCTGTGACACAAACCAAATCAGACGTAGCCACAGGGGAGGGATTGGGATGCCCGAGGTCCACCTGCTTGTGAATGTAGGCCACTGGGTGAGAAGCAGGGATATTCTCAGAGTGCTCTCCTCCTCCTCCTCCTCCTCCTCCTCCTCCCCTCACAACGAAGTAGTCCTAACCGTTGGCGATTATTACAGGCTCTGCTCCTCTGCTCTGACATGTTAATATTACATGAAACTGTTAGGGATGACAATGAGCCTGGGGCGTGAGGGAGACATTGGGATTTTTTTTTTTTATTTCCCACAGCCTCAGAGATTCACCTATTTCTCTTTGGCCCTCCATCCATCCCAGCGACTTTAAATAACTCATGGCCTCATTATCCAAATATGGGAAAGCATGGAGTAGCATATAATGAATTTGATTTTGCTCTCTTTATTTCATACCCTGTCTTGACGCAATAGACGACAACACACGTTATTGCAGAGAGACATTGCACTTTTCTTTGCAAGGTGCTTCATAAGTGTTTCTACGAAATGTATTGTCTGTTCTGATGCATCGTCTATTTCAGCCAGATGCCGTCATACAGATGGAGCATCTCTATTCTTACAAATGCCAAGACAGGCAAAGAAACAACATGATCTGTCTTCTTTTTGTTCCCGGAGAGGAAATGAGGAATCATTTGTTAGAAAAAGCTACAGAACAGAGCTACGGCAGTAACAAAACTCATAGAGACAATTATGGTAGTTTAAATACCCTGACTTCCAAATTGCTGATTTGTTTTTCGAATCAGAAATTGTCCTCTGAGTCATAAATACAGAGGAGGATAAGGGCAACTGAAATGAGTTGTGACTTTCTCTTTTTAAAGTTCTGATTTCTTTTGTTCAGAATTCTGACTTTCATTTCAGAATTAGTTTAACTTGTCCTCATCCTCTTTCCATACACAACTCTGTATGTAATTCTCAACACACAAACATGATACATATATTTATAGATTCTGTGTGATTCACACTTTATGGGGATTCCAACGTCCATCACTAATAAACATCGAAAAAAAGAACGCTCCTCAGCTGCAGAACTTGCCTGAGACTCATCTTGTTGTTAAGTTCTCCTCAGCGTCCAAGTCATCCAGTGACAGCTGTCTGTCGATTCCTGAGTACAGTTCCAACATTCTCATATTTAATTCGGCATACTTTTTACTGCCGTCAATTTGTCTTGATGTTGTTCTGAGGGGAGGTCGAGAGTGTAAAGCGTTGAAGAACACTCGGTAAACACCTCAGAATACTCAGAAATTCATTTCAAACTCACTAATGTTGGCGAAATATTCCACTGAGTCTACAACATCCAATTGTTGCATTAACAAGAACCTTCTTTCTGTTTTTCCTCCCTTGTCTCCTCGCTTACACACATCCAGCATTTCTGTCTTTGGAACCACTGCTCTCTCTTCTTCCGCCTCTATCTCCTGAATAACCTCCCCCATCCCGACACCTTCCTCCCTTTCCCCCTCAGTTTCCCATCTCATCCCTCCAAGGACACATCCCCCAGGTCATTATCTTCCCCCTGCTAGCATAAATTTCAGGCATATCGCCACGAAAACCGCTCATAAACAAGAAACGCCCAAATGCACTCTTGCTTGCTTGATGGAGGCAAGTGGAACTAAATTGATAGTCGTTTGTCTCTCCTGACCCGTGCATGTGCCCTTTTCGCAAAATGTTGATGAACTAATTCTTGTCTGTCATTTGTCCGAGGCAGGCCCACAGACTGCAATGATGGTTGCAGGAGCAAGCAGAAGGCGCCAGGGAGGTGGCTTATGACAGCGACACAAAAGCACTAGTGTTTAGTGAAGGAGGTTGTATCATACATTAGGCTGCTGCTGCACTGGCCTGCCACTGAGCCGAGGTAACCATGGCAACAGGCTGCTGGGAGACAGTGGAGCGAGAGTCAGCAGGCTGGAGTCAGTGGGCCTTCAGCCTTTTGAGCACCGAGAGAGATTAGCTCAGAGCAAAAAAACGCTAAACCTCAAACTACATGCAGTGCTATGACGGGTATTGATGTTGGAGGAAAGTGGAAAGTAAGAGCAGTGGGGATACACAAAGTTTTTTTCAGGCAGGGATCCAACCAAGTTGTTGACATCAAAGCACTTGTGCAAGCGCATCCTCTTAAACCCCAACGCTTGTGGCAGTATGAAATGTAAAAATTATGCAGAAGGCATCAAGACAGAGAGAGCATGGATAGTACAGAAATAAAGATAAAACATCCAGTGGCGTGTTAGCGATCAGTACAAATTGCATCATCGGCGAGCATCGGATCAATCCCAGAGATTAATTACATTGTTGGGAGATCTGCAGCTCATTGCCATGGCGATAGAAAACAATGAGCGAATGGGTGATAAAAGGAGGAGATCGGCGCTTACATAACAAACCAAGGGCAAGGCGCGAGAGAGAAAGAGAGAGAAGGCTCAAGACTGAGAGGAACAAGGAGAAATAAATCGATCTCGGCAGGAGCCAGGAAAAAGAGAAGAGATGAAGACGGATATCGGAAATGTACAGAAGTAAAAACAAGCCGGAGACCGATTGATATCTAATCCCTCAGAGAGCTTTTAGCCCAGTTTAAGAGGTCAGGGATAAAATATGATGAGATGTTTAGACGAGAAACACAAGGCAGCACGGACAGGATGTTATGGTGGCAAATGCTGGAGGAGAGATTATTTACTGAAGAATCGTGTCATGAAATAAATATGAGGAATCATCGGAGGGGTTCTCTTTACTCTCCTCCTTAATCCACCGACTCAAGTAGGACATGACACTCTTCTCCCCTGTTCTCCCTTCTCTCTCTCTCCACCCCCCTTTAGGTAATTTGTCTATCCTCCAGGGAAGAAGCTAAGGCTATGCCCACACTAATAGTGCTAAATCTGAAAACATTGTTTACATGTACAAAGTTTACCAGCCGCACTAACCCTAACCAGCCGCACAAGATCATTTTCCGAAAGTATCCCGCCAAGCTAAACCAGAAAAACAACAGAAATATAGTGAAATAAATCCCCCGTTTTCCCTTTTCCTTAAGTTTCATTGCAGTTGGCGAATAATAAAATGCTGCCTCGCTATCACCATCTGGTATCACTCTTCATTCTTCCGGCCCCACCTTTTAACAAGGCAGCATGAAAGGTTTTGTAATGCAGTGTGACACCTTCGCTCCTCATGCACTTTTCTATGTTTAACACTTCAAACGCTAGCCATTTTGAAGTTTTTTTCTATCTCTCGCGGGTCCTGAGAATTCAAGGAGTCATGGGACTATTTTGCCGGTGTAATAGATGTGACACAGCAGGAACGAATCTTTAGCCACAGTCGCTCAATCCTTCGCTTTGATCCAGACTGAAATATCTCAACAGCTATTGAATGGATTGCCGTGAAATTTTGTTCAGACATTCATGCACCTCAGACAATGACGACCGCTGACTTTGGTGATCCCCTGACTTTCCCTCTTGCAACACCCTGAGTTTGACAAGGTGAATAAAACGACAATATAGATTGTCATAGAATTTGGTACAAACATCAATGTCACTCTGAGAATGAACTGTAATGACTTAGGTGATCCCTTGACTTGTCATTTAGCAACACCATCATTTCAAACCTTTTACACATCTCAATACATTGGTTTACATGTTTTGCTTCCTTCAACCTTTGCTGTTGGATCGTGTTGAAGGTCGGGAAGGCAATTCTGGAGAAAGATAGTTGACTGTTGAGTTCTCGATTCTGTTATTTCCTCATCCGGTGTGATGGTATTTCTATTTCTTGCATTAAAAACATGCATCCAACAACTCTACAGTAGTTGAAATGCTTTTCTTCCCAGGTAGGTTGATATCGATCTTCTTCATAGTCTGTTTAATTAGATCTTCGCCACAGGGAAACCACGGCCTCTTTTGCTCAGTTTACTGTTGGGGGGTCTGGCGGGAAGTGTGGTGTTACCCTTGCGGCACACATGACCAGTCCGTCTCAGCTGATGTTTGTCGATTATGGCTTTGATGCTGTTGGCTCGAGCTATCTCAAGGACCGCAGGGTTGGTAACATAGTCCTCCCATTTGATTCATTTTTTTCATGATTGATTTGAAGCTGGTGGATGTTTCGACGGTCAGGGTCTGAGCTTCTATGACTGGGCAACATGAATTCTGTTATCAATATCTTTCTTGGAGGTGCATTATGTTGAAAGGGCAAAGGGATCTACTTTTTCCAGAGGGATGTTTGAGGAAGTGATGCTCAAATCTGAAGGGTTGTTCTTGGTTTGTGCCAGCACTTTATCAACTGTCTACTTGTTGTCATTTCTTTAGCTATTTGCTGTGAGAATAAATGTACTGGAGCTGCTTCTGCTCTATTTTTGGTTCGTGGAAGGATGAAATTGTATTCTTTTTGCTATTGTAAAAAATATATATCATATATCAGGTATTCAGATGAGACTTCTAAGCTGCTTTGGGACATGATAACAACTTAAAGTACTCTATAATCCGAGTTTGGAACAAAAAACATGCATATGCATCAATAAATATTCATGAACAGAGATAGAAAAGTACCGCATGTGGGCACACACACTCACATTCTTCCACATTATTGTACAATATGAATCCCATGAATAGAAAAGAAAAAGAAACCCTCACTATTACTCATCAATCATAGATCAAAACTCTCAGATGAATAATAAAAATCTTTTGATTATTTCACCATCCCATGAATGTTATCGCACGCTATTTAACTTCGAGAAGTCGAAACTTTTTTGTTGCAGTTGAGAGAGGCAGAACTCTGGTACGACACCATCGTTAAAAATAAATGCACTCTAAACTAACTTGCAGTCGCCGGCATATAAATTGTTTTTTGCTCCAACAGTTAATCTGCCAAGATCATGCGTGATGGATAACACTGGTGTGGAATTTTACAAAATACAAATGGCTGAAGAGAGCCGGGCAGTGTGCATAAAGCCAAAGCATGAGGGATGGCTTCGATTAGAGTAAACATGTGGCTCCGTGAACACACACTCCTACACACCTGCACACACACACACACACACACACTGAGTACCTTTGAGCATCACTCTGACAGGGATGCCAGAGGCTTTACCTACAGGCATGAGAACTAGAGTAAGGGAGACTGCATCTATAGCCTGGAGCTGTTTTTCGGCATTCAAACACATTGATCATACTGATTCTACCTGCACTTCCTGAGCTAAATCAGTTGGAAATAATATCTATCATTACAAAAAATGGACAATATATATATATATTTATATGTGTCCAATTTTTTTGAGAAAAAGAGTAGAGGATGATTAGTCTTTATACCCAACAGAGAATATAAACAACATGAATGATGTCCAGGATATACATACAGTAGCCACCTTTCAACCACCTAATTACTTCTGCAAATGTCTTAATTAATTTCCATAGAAAAGATTATTTAATTCATAACTGGCTTCTCTAATAGCCCTTTTTTCTCCCCTAGTTCTGACCAGGTCTGGCTGAGAAATGTTTTAATTGCAAGGTTTTTCCAAACTCCAGTGAAGCCCAGCCCCTGAGGAGCTGTACTTTCCTCTCCCCAAATATCAATCACTTGAATGAGATTGTCCCATTAAACAAGCCTTAATGGCCCTAATCACTGAGGCGGGAGAAGGAATAGTGAATCAATTAAACAGATTTGTGTAAGAGGAGACACTAATGTGACTTCACACTTCATACATGAGGACTTTTAAAGATGATTGACAGGCTTTTGTTTATCGTAAAGGTGTGCGGGTACATTAGAATTCTCTGTCTAACGGCTGAAGAAATGCGAAACATGGACAAAGATATCACAATCATGTTTTGAGTACTGTTCGGGTCAAAAGCTGTCTGGACGTTTTATTTTAAAATGCAAACAGGTGCATTGAATTGCCTTTGTGCATGGCCATGTGTGAGGAAAAATTAATGAATGAAAAATGAATGAAAAATGAATGGGGACTTAAAGCTCTTTGCTGACGCTCAAAGTGTTGCTGACTTACCACCATTAACCTTAATTAATTAATTCTTACTCATTGCAGTGAGCTCCCACCAGTCTCCATGGTGATACGCTTGTTAGGATTCATACAGTCTGATCAAGATGAGGTAATTATAAATAGCACATATAATAGCAAGAAAGAGGACCCATCCTGTGGTGTTGTTCTCTGCTTTCAGTACACTCATGTTGTTGCATGAAACAATGACATGACTCATGACTAGACTAATGTTTGTCACAAGGATATAATGTTAGCAGGTTATATTATTACAAGATAAAAGGCTGCCAAACAGGCAACCGCAGTTCGAGTCAGTTTGAGTCCAACCGTTTCATCGGCGACCAAAACTGGTCTGACCATTTCCAGGCATTTTTGTGGCGAACAAAACACGTATTTTAAGGCAAACTACGATGTGCTCCCAATGACTACCAACTGGTTTTTGTGCCTTAACCTAAACAGAGCAAAAGCACAGCATCCTGAGAAGAGAGAAATTTAAAAATGAAATCTAAACAAATGTAAAGTTGCAACATAAACAATCGTTCATTTTGAATTTATCTGTGCTTTACAATCCCAAATCAAATCAAAGTCCATTTACTCACCTTATCTTGAGCTTTCAACCGTATCACAGATTCTTGTTGTTATATGTTTTGTTCACTGACCAATTTGCATTGGATATTACTTTGGATGTATTGTCAGTTGATTGTCATTTACAGCATAATTGCTGTCTAATGCTGACATTTAGAACAAAATATAACAGAATGTCAGGTTTACGCGGGTCACGGAAAGATTTTTGCAGTTCATCTGCTTCGCTTCCAACCAGGCAGTGTTTCTGTCGTTTGCCAACATTGTGAATAATTATTCGGTAAAGTCCCAGGTGCTTAAACACTGCGTGGCTGTCTGTCTGTCTGTCTGTCTAGACTGACAACTTCACCTGGCTTTGGTCTAGTTTTCCTCTTGGCCATGGGTGGAAGGGGGAGGACAGAAACACAAGGGGAGTGAAGGCAGCCGATGCATATTTCATCAAGGTTCTGTGGACACTGCAGGCAGCCTGCGGTGAGAAGGGAGGGGAGGAGGAGAGCTGGACAGTGCTGTGGCCTCATATCAGTGCTTAAACGCATTAAAAATAGGGAATCGGTTTAATTCCAGCTCTTATTATGCAATCAGTGTAGGGCAAGTTACTTGAAAATGCCATCACTTACTTATTATCACAAAGAGGCCTTTACAAATCCTCCATACCCACATATGTCTGTATCTGACATGTGTAGAAATAGAAATCAACACATTGTGGTTAACAGTCAGCCTCATTATGCAGGTATTCACTGACCATCAACAGTTATCTTAAGCTTATAATCATTATTATACAATCAGAATGATTTGTTAAAGCATAATGACGCTTTAATGCATCATTGTAAAGTAAATGCTGATTGCAGAATTTAATGGCTATAGAATTATGACACCATCAGCGTTTAGATCGGTTCATCTATAAACCACACTTTCATTATGCAGTGCGTCTGCCACCGGGCAGGAAATCTACAGTCGCGCTGGCAGCCTGACAACATTCTGTCTGCGTTCACATCTCCTGTATAGACTGAATGAATGAACAAGCTAAAGGTTTTGTCGTTTCTGTTGTTGGTCCAGTTGTCTTGTAAACGCTGGCGGGTTCAGACCCACAGAAGAGTCTGCGTTTGCGCCCTGATGATTCCACTAATACCTAGTGTAACAGAGAGGAGTAGACAACATGCTCACTTGCTGCTTGAAGTGGGCATACTTGTTTTGAAAAGTTAAAGGAAAATGTTGGACACAGGCCTCACCAGTGGAGGTGTGGGGAGGAGAGGTGGCTCGAACGCTGTTTGAAAATGAAACAATCCTTGCTTTCGGATCATACTGAGGCCCTTCGAGGTGTGTTCACTTGACAGACGGTCACACTCAGCCAGGTTGTGACTTGCTCGTTTGACCGTAGCTTAACCTCCGTGGTCTCAGATTCTGTCTAAGATGGCGGCAAGTGTTAAAAACAAATCCAAGCTTCACAAGTCCCTTCAGAAACCGATCGGTTGGCATCAGATGCTACACGCATGCTTTTCCACAGTCTGTGGTTTTGTGCTCATGATCTAATTTTATTTAACGATTAGGTGGCCTTTGTATTTTGTTGGGTAAAGCGCTCATCCATGAGTGAACCCTTTGGCATTTCTCGGCAAAGTGCAAGGACGGCTACATCTCAGTGCCACCGAGCAGCAGAAAGCTTCTGTTCCGGTTCATATGCCCCGTCCTCTACTCCTCAGTGGGATTATTATCGCTCTGTGAGATGTCAACAGGAGTTAATGAATATCCCCTTTCACAAAGCCTGGGTAATCCTGCCAACAAAATGCCCCCCTCATTGATAAGATCTGCCATAATACCAGGAGGGAGACCACTGGCATCCAGCTCTCAACCACAGAGGGATTTTTCACGCTTTGATGCCTAAGCCGCATTCCTCTATTTCTTTATTTTGCAACACTGAAATTGGGCGCAGTTATTATTGGAGGATTTGTTGCTGGTGGTGGCAGCAATGAAACAGTCTACCTCCTGCTTAATCTACCCCCTAGTCTACTAGCGCACTGTTTTTGTCTCATTTTATCAGCATTCCTTTATTTCACTCTCTCTTTTGTTCTCTCTCCCTTCTTCACTCCCTCTCCACCACTCTCTCCTTGCTCCTCATCTCCTCTAAGGTGTGAACAAGTAATTGGCTGATCTTCTTTACATAATCCTTTTGTGGTGAGAAAATGCATTTTTCTCCCGTTATACAAAAACCTGAATTTGCATTTTAAAACGCCATGCTCATTTCCCTCAAAATTTCTGAGAGACCAGGATCTTTCATCCTACTGTGCATCTGCAATTTCTCACCTCGGTCCCTCGGGGCTCAGGACTGCAAGACTTTCTTTCAGTGCCAACTTGACTAACTCCATTTGAGATGTCTCTCTTGTTGAATCAGTAAGGTCACAGATAAGGAATAATGTCCGTCCGTTCGCTAATTACAGGTGTTCAAACATACACACCCCCGACATGAAAATTACTAAGTGGGGAATAAAACTCATCATAATCATATATATCACACAACAAGTTTTTATATGATATGTAATTATGCATGTAATTGGGTATATTCGATGACAACTGCTTGGTATTTACTAAAACTGGCATTTCACCTGCCAAACATTTCATCAAATGGATGTAGATTTCTGCTTTCAGTAAATGCCATTTTTAGTTTGGAAAGCCGATGTCAGTTAGTGCGGCAACTATAATTCGATGAATCATTCTAAATACTCATGTCTCTACAATGGTACAGTATGGTCCTGACACACCAGGCCGACAGACAATGTCACGTCTTTGGTGAACGTTGGTGGCCCGGGTTTTTAAGACGTGTCCCCAACTGTGGGCACAAATAAGTTCTTGTCAGCAACTTTTTGGGCCAATTTAGCACACTGAATTGGTGGCAAAGACCGTCAGCGACAGAAACCACTGTGACGTATTCTTGATTAGAAGTAGGTATATTATGAAACAGCGGCGAGAGAGAGGTATGAAAATATTAGGCGAACGCTTCCTGTTTCCCTTTTCAATAACAAATACAGACTACTGCCACCTGCTGGTATGGACCGTCATTTCCGCTCATGCAGGTACAGAATGTATGAGGTAGTTGTCTGTCTGCTGCAGTCTTTGTGGTATGTTCAAAAACTTAACAATGTGTTATGTATTGCCTCAGCCAAGACCATATATATATAATACTTTTAGAAAAGTTGCAAAGTGCAAATAAATCAAGAAAGTTAAAGTTAAAATTGAAACAAAAATAATAGACAAATCACTAAAAAGGTGTTTTTTCCTCCACTTCAAATGTGATCTCCTGAGGCAAACCATTGCAGTATGGAAGCCTGATCTGAAAAGCTGTGTGACCTTTTGTGTTTGAGTATCTTAGCTAGAAGTCGGGGAGCAAGAGAGAACATGAGCCGTAAAAATATAACAAAAATATAACTTGGGGCTAGGCTCCTCAGCGCTTAAAAAGTCATCAGTAAGATTTAAGTTCAATTAAAAAAAAAAACAATGGGAGTCCAGGCTCTGTAAAATATTGACTGGACAAACCCTGGTGTCTGAGTTTTGAATCAGCTGCAGGCAGGATAGATATGTTTTTTTCAGATGTCAGAGAGCAGGGAGAAACAATCCAATCTGCAGGTGATGAAGGTGTGATGATTCATTGAGGTGGGAGTTTTTTGTACTGGGTCACTGTTCAAACATCCATGTTCTCCATCCATTAGCAAAAAAGGTGCAGCTGCTTTCTCAACAGATATTCAGCTTTCACCCAATGAAGTATACAACTGCAAATGGAAAATCTTTGTTGAACTAGAATCTGTGACGGACACGAACATGTACCATCACCCATTTCCCCTCGGCAGCCCTAGACGTGTACATACAAGACGATATAAGTGCAGCAAAACATGACAGTCGCACTTCATAAAATTAACATAAGTTGAACACATCTTAAAAGAATTTTCCTGTCAGGCTCGGTGTGTGTGTTCTACTGGGTCACTTAGCAAAAGGCCTGACCCTGTTTCAGTTCACTTCATCACATGGACGTGAATCTGCTTAACATAAGCGGCAGCAGAGCACCCTCACCATGATATTGATCCCGGCTTTGCATTCTGTCCTTTAAGTGTCCTTTTTGTCAATTAAATCACCATCTGAGCGGACACTAATGTCCATGATAACGAATCAATTGTAGTCATTGACATTCCGTATCGGTACTCCATAGGATGTTAAATAATACATTTAGGCAGCTTTCAGCCTCTCTGGATGAGCACTATGGTTCCTTGGAGACACACTGGGGAAAGAGGCCGTTCACAGCGGGGTTAAATGTACTATCAAAGCTGCTGTAAGTGTTATTTTCTGACCATAATCACTGTTTGGTGAGTAACCCACGTCTCGTCTCTCCCAGCTCATACAGTAAAAGAGAAAAGAAATGGTCCATTATCCTTGCCCACTTGACGGCTTATACTACCAAATACACCAGGCCAAAAGAAAAAAAAAACTTGAAGAAGAGAAAGAGGCAAAGAGAACTACCTCGAAGAAAAAAGTGGTGTGACGTAGAGAGGAGGGAAGGGACTGCTAACTGCAAAAAGGACAGGAAGTTAGCTAAAGTGACGACAATGCTTACAGCAGCTTTAAACAGTCTCAATTTAATACTGATGCCTCTTAATGACCTACGTAAGAGAAGAGACGATTGGTATTCTTGCTAACTTTGGCTTTGTCAACAAAATGACTGTTACCAAACAACCAAATCTGTTAGCTGTAGGCTACTAGTTGGCTGTATGAACCGCACTAAAACAAAGTTGACGAGGAGGCCCTGAAATCCTCAGATGAAAAAGAAACGTATCTTATTAATTTTATGAATAAAATACAACTGCGCCGACTTGTTTCTGCAGTTTTTTGTCCATACACTGCGCATTTGAGTGGTTTTCTGTTGGAAAAAAATTCAACCAATCAGATATTTGTCTACGGTGTCTCTGGGCAGAATATCCTCCATCCAGGGGATTCTACTTCCTTTATAGAATGCCCTGACCATTAAACGTAATGAGAGTGTACATTTGGATTGACAATTTGATCAACCAATCATATTTGTATTTGTAGCCAATGGGTGTATTCTTTAAGATGTTCTACAGCTCCAGGGTTTTCTAGAAGGCCCGCTTGCTCAGTCACGCAAGACCTAGCTTAACTAGCGAGTTGTGATTGATAGCCGATGTTGAAAATGGCAACAGGTGGGGATGATATTGATACAGCAGGTGGAGATGATATTATGGCAGATTTATTGTCAGTGCCGTTTTC
>OMLP01017657.1:0-11752 GCA_900302685.1 Spondyliosoma cantharus | reverse complement strand
CAACCTGCTTCAGGCTGAAGTGGAGGAGCTTAGGGCAGCTCTGGAGCAAACCGAGAGAAGTCGCAAACTTGCTGAGCAAGAGCTGCTGGATGTTAGTGAGAGAGTGCAGCTACTGCACTCACAGGTAAGATGCAGTAATTATCGATACATTCTTTGTTTTAGATTCACTTTTTTACAGTTAAAATTCTCCTCTATCTATGTCAAACTAGAATACTAGTCTGTTAAACCAAAAGAAGAAACTGGAAGCTGATACATCCCAGCTTCAGACTGAAGTGGAGGAAGCAGTGCAGGAATGCAGAAATGCTGAGGAAAAGGCCAAGAAGGCCATAACTGATGCTGCCATGATGGCAGAGGAGCTGAAGAAAGAGCAGGACACCAGCGCTCACCTGGAGCGTATGAAGAAGAACATGGAGCAAACCATTAAAGACCTGCAGCACCGCCTGGATGAAGCTGAACAGATCGCCATGAAGGGAGGCAAGAAGCAGCTGCAGAAGCTCGAGGCCAGGGTGAGTATAAATTGGCTCTTTGCATGATTTAAACAACAATAAATAGCTATTTGATGTCAAGTTGGCTGAATTTTGTTGTGACTGCATCCTTCATCCTGCAGGTCAGGGAACTTGAAAGTGAAGTGGAAGGTGAACAAAAAAAGGCCAGTGATGCTGTAAAGGGAATACGGAAATATGAAAGACGAATCAAAGAGCTGACCTATCAGGTAACTACTGTTACATCACAAATCTGGCAAAATAGGCCAGAGGGTTAGGGTTAGTGACACTCTTTCAGGATGTTCACCTCAAGCTTGTTGAGATCAAGTATCTGTAGATTACCTTTGGCTGGAGTTAAAATAAAGAATATTAGATTCAGAATCAAGACACATATGCATTTTCATTTTGTTGTTTTTACACGATTTAGACTGAAGAAGACCGTAAAAATCTAGCACGTCTTCAAGATTTGGTGGACAAGCTGCAACTAAAGGTCAAATCCTATAAGAGGACTGCTGAGGAGGCTGTAAGTACTGTTAAATTCAAATGCCAATCTTGCATCTCACCAGTGAAAATAAGCATTTTCTGAGCAGATGTAATATGTAACACATATGGTGTGATTCTACTACAGGAAGAACAGGCCAACAGCAATCTTACAAAGTTCCGTAAGCTTCAACACGAGCTTGATGAAGCTGAAGAGAGAGCTGATATTGCAGAGTCTCAGGTCAACAAGCTTCGTGCCAAGAGCCGTGATGTGGGGTCAAAGGTCAGTATACACATAGTGCACATACATTTAAAAACAAAAGATCATCTGATTCTTTGCTGTTTCCACACACAGAAAAAAACTTTTGCCTAGCAGTGCGAATCATCTTACTTATATACTGTTCAACAATGTGGCACTGGTCTTCCACTGATACCTCTGTTTTCGTTTATTACCACATTTAAAATACTCCTGTCAAGGGGCCTAAAGGGTAAAATATGACACAATGGTTGAAATAACACACATGATAAAACATTTATTATCGTATTTTCTGTCTTTTTCTGTTTCAGAAGGGACTTGAGGAAGAGTGACGCTCCTTCAAAAATGATCATGTCTGAGGCACCTGTTGCCTGTGTAATGGTGTCTCCCTAAACATGTTTTTTTTGTTGATTAGAATAAATGTATGTGCATCTGAAACAGTTTCTAGACTTTTTATTCTCTGTATTGGCAATTACACAGAAATAAATGTCCTTATTTTGAAAATTAATGAAGTCAGTAAATTACTTTCTGAAAAAAAGAGAGATGAAATAAATGTATGTAACACTAGTATAATGATAAGTCTAAAAGTTGTTCCTCAAGTAGGACTGTCAAGTGATTAAGAAATCTAATCTAATTAATTACAAGCTGTGTGATTGATTAATTGAAATGAATTGCATAAGCAATAAATGGAATAAATGGGCATCCCTAACTTTAAAAGGAGATGATACTTTAAGATTTAAAATTCCTTGCTGTATAAGTTGCACAAACCGGTGCTCCTGTCAACAGTTCCCTAATTCAGCTTCATTTTCTGCTTAAACTTTGGAATGGACTGCAGTTAAATCCAGGACTTTAATGTCATCCACCAAGCTTAGCTTCTGGTGTCTTAAGAGTGAAGAAGCCCCTTTAAGAACAGGGCAGTTTGTAGAGGCACTGGCTGGCTGGAGTGGGACTTTTCCATTCAATCAGCTCAGCAGCGTTGAGTTATCTGCCTCCATCATGTTTACAAAGCTGCTTTGGAACTGGTTCAGTGATGTAAGGTTAATCAAATTAATCTCGATCCTAAATTCTAAAAAAAGGGGTTTACATGTATATAGCTAATTAATTAATTTAGTAATTTGTGTATTTTTTCTTACCTATTTCCAAAAACATCATTTATTTATCTCAGCAGCAGGAAGGAGGAGACTGGATAAACTTATAAAGAAGGACAGCTCTATCCTGGGATGCACTCTTGTGCACCACTCAGTGCAGGTGGTGGGAGAGAGCAGGATACACCCCAAGTGTGTGAAGGAGAGGTATCGCATGTCCTTCCTTCCTGCTGCTGTCAGACTCTACAATCAGCACTGCTTTTCTCTAAATTAGTTGAAATTTTGTTTCAGGAACAGACGTTCTCAATCCCTCCCTGAAAAAGCTTTTTTTAACGCAGAGTAGCACAGCAGAGTCCGCTTGCTTGTACAGCTGAGAGAAGCTCAACATTTTCAGTATTAAACCCACAAACCAAGAAACTTGAAAGTCATTTTTTTTAGTTGACTATTTACCTAATTACATAACCTTTTGAGTTCACATTGGCGCATAAACTCAACATCTGGGATTATTTGATGAGGATCTGGGGTAGCCAGCATGAGCAACATGGCTGCCTACAGAACAGTACTGGACACACTGTTTGTGTATGATAAGAATTATCAGAAGTTTCAGAAAAAACACAGCAAAAGGCCTGAACACATACATGAGATACATAACACAACAAAATAAGAATCTTACCAATTAAATTTTTAAATTGTGTAAAATAAAGCCGTAAAAAACGCCTTTGTGTGAACTGATGATGAACAAAATGTTTAACATTGGATTACAGTTATGCAAGGAAGTTGCAATGGAAACATAACAATCTACACATTTTTTTAATTTGTACTGTGAGAATATAAAACTTGACATTATCCTGGTGTGGGCCAATCTATGCTTTTAATATAAATATATCTGATAATGTTTACCTCCATTTTGATTTCATTAAAGACTAAAACATCTAAAGATATATACAAGTAAAGTTGAAACCACTAACCTTCATATTAGTAGTGTAAGTCAGTCTTACTCTAGTAACAACCATCTTCTTTTCAAAGCCAGCCGAGGGAGGGCCATCTGGAACACAGAAAACAGACAGACTTGACGAAGATGTCTTATTGACAGCAGGGGTAAAGTCCTCCAAGATAGACCAAGACATAAAGAAACACAATTTCTCATCAAAATGGGACACTGATTGAGTACTTTTGTATTCTAACTGAATTAAACCTTTATCATTTTTCAAAATAAGCAGATTTTTCAATAGATCTGAAGTTTTGCATCCAAAAAAGAACACAATAAAAGCTTGAAATCATCTACTGTACCTTTCCATCATTTTGCCATGCCCTGGTCATATCCTCATCAGAAGACAAGCAGTACTCAGTAGAAGTGTCCTGATAGAGCTCCACAGTCTGAACAAGAGGGGAGAAGACAATGCAAGAGAACAATCAACTCCAAGCCTCTACCATAGATCAACACCCACTTAAATGTGACCTTTCACAAAAGCAAAGAACAAATACTAACTATAGCTATGTTGGCTCGAGTGTCAAACTTAAGTGAGGCAAGGTGCCTCAAACCTTCCCTTGTGTGTTCATGTGATTGTGGAGTCAGAGACACAAGTGCTGTGGACAGCTGGGAATGAGACCTTTGATGGAACGGCGGAGTGCCCTGCTAGAGCATTGAATACACTGAGGGATAAGAAAGGGCAAACAGGGACAAGACCCGTTGAGCTGGAATCTCATAGACAAGACAACAGTTGAGGTGATGGTTGTATCACTGATCACTGAAAAATAAAAATAAAAAATTATGATAGTTTCTGGTTGGTTTGCCTCATTTTGGACAGAGTATGACACACCTGAGTTGTTTTAAAATTTGCTATGAATACAGATTAATTTACCCTATTCTTGTATATAGATGATTGAATATCAACATTACACTACATAGAGTACACAGAGTACATAACTGGGTTCTAGTGGGCTTTTTCACCTGTTGCTGTGGGTCAAAGAATAAATAAAAAACTGTCCTGACTACCTGCGTCACAAGCTGTCCCCAAGTGTCCTCTGAACCATCAAGCCCCCAAAGGCAGCCAGCAGGAATTTCACAAGTTATCTTTGTGCTCAAGGATAAAGAGAAGAAAACAATGCCATGCCAATCCAATAAAAGCAGGCCAAGGGCACCCGCAGCAGGCACAATTTGGATATAAGCCAAGAGTATAGGTTACAACATCCTGAATTTGTTTCAGGGCAGAAACATGTGTAAGTAGGTTTTCTCTATTTTTCTAAAAAACAAAAACAAATGATGTGCAAGTCGGCACCTGTATGTATGTATGAATGTGCGTGTGAATGGGTGAATGTAACAAGTGTTGTAAAGTGCTTTCAATAGACTGGAAAAGCTCTATACAAATGCAAGTCAATTTACCATTTTATCATTTACACACGCACGCATAAAATACTGCATACTTCATACTTTTTTACTACTAAACAGTGGTAACAATTAGTGCCTTGTATCAGTTCTGAGGACAATGGATATGTTTAGTTTTACCCCAGGTTTTTCTACCTTTTTTTTGTTGTTTTATACACTATTTGACAATTATATGTAATACAAAAGACCTTAACCACAATGTTACAGTCTACCTAAACAAGAAATAGAGGGTAATTGTACTCCTTGCCTACAGTTACCTCAGTTAGTGCGAGGGCTACAGGTACCTTGAGCCTTGCAGATGGCATCTGTATTGACATTCTAGGAGTACATTATCAGTGAAAGGTCCTACAGATTTATGGTTTTTAATTATTTGAACTGTCTCTCTGTATTGGGAGCATTAGTGTTTTTGATTTGAAAATTAAAGAAAATAGTTAAAGCTATTTATCATTCCGGTGAAGAAAGATTTTGCCTATTTCCAGCTAGTTAAAAGGTGAAATCTCAATGGGTAAATCTAGGTAAATATGAACATATGTTAGATTGCATAGTCTCTGAACATTTTATTATTATTAAAGAAAGAACAAAATCAATGCCAGGTGACTAGAGTTAGAACAAGGGCATACATCTGTGAAAAGTGGTGAGTGATAATAAAGGGATTTCACAGGTGTGACCTCGGCCTTGTCTTGCTTCTCCATAGACAACAGCTGCAGCTCTTTTTGCTCCCTCTTGAAATGTATTTCACACCCTATCACTTGACAGGCTATTGTTGAACTTTAGACGCGAGATAGTTGACGTCCCATAAATCTGGCTTGCCTTCTATCCTACTTTATTTAGTTCTAGTAGAGAGACAGTCTACAGTATAGTGTGTCCACCTTGAGTATGGCAGACATCATCATAAAGTACAGTAGATCTATCTTCTTAGCAAGAAAATGGCATTATTCATTCGGATTAATATGTATCTTCTTGAGATTTTCAGTGCCAAGAATATAAAGAATACATGCCTATTATTCATTCGGATTAATATGTTTCTACTTGAGATTTTCAGTGCCAAGAAAATAACGAATACATGCCTATCAGTGTTGTTATACAGCATACAATATAGTAGGTCAATCCTATCATATGTATACATAGATTACGTGTTAGCAGTTGGAAAGAACATTCTCTTTTCTATAATCATGCCCAACAAGGTTTGTCCTTCATGGACTTATATACTACACTCAACAGACAAATACAGTTAAGTTAATTAGATTTCCAGCATTATGTTTGCTAACGCTACATTAATAGTTCATTTTTATCTAAAAAGTACTTCATATAACTTGGACCAAAGAGCATTACTTGATAGACTGTAGCCTGTCCTTGCTCCCCCACCCCTTGCCTTCCCCTTTATTTGTCATGTCCTGTTTGATGTATTAGTGAAGGTGAGAGCAACAAATAGCACCACTAGGCTCTACCTAATTTGGAGAATGCTCTTGTGATAGGCAACATGGATGCCATTTCTCTGATATTCATCCCCATATTTGGTTGACTTACAACCTTTATTAATAGTGAGGCAGCCTGGTGTTAGCCACTGGATCCATCATCTCACTTGACAAAGGTTGACAGTCAAAGGTAAGAAAAACATCTACTTTCCAAACTTTGTTTATCAAATAATGACAATAATAATAATGAATAATATGATATTTGGTTTACTTCTTTCCACTTAAAATAAATAGCACAGATTCCAATTTCCTGAGGAGCAAAACATCTCTGGTAAATTTCTTAGCTAATTTAAGTGAAAGTGATTTTATTTTTATTTTTTTAATTAAGTTAAGCTATTTATTATTGAAAGCCGTTTGCTTTTTGGTTGCTACTTGCATATGTGTGCTACTAATGAATGCCTTTTCTGATTCTGCCATTTTGTTTTTTTTTATGTTCATGCTCATGCAAATAACCGCTGCATGTCTCTAGAACTCCAGATAATAAACAATAACTTAAATAATACAGGTATGTTAATCAATCAAACAATCAATCAATCTTTATTTGAATAGTGCCAATTCGCAGAAAAAGTTATCTCATGACACTTTCCAAATTGAGCAGGTCTAGACCATACTCCTTGATAAATGTATTTACAAAGACAGATTCCCTGAATGAGCAAGCACTTGGCAACAGTGTCGAGAAAAAAACTGCCTTTTAATAGGCAGAGACCTCAAGCAGAACCCGACTCAATGTGCCCCGACCTATTGAGTGGAAAGAGAGAGAGAGAAGGAGAGGGAGGGAGAGAGAGAAAGAGAGAGGGAGAGGGAAAGAAAAGGAAAGAGAGAGAAAGGGGGACAGAGAGAGGAGAGAGAGAAAAGGAGAGATACTAACTTTACTAACTGATATATGAATAAAATACTGAAAGTATAATAATAATGATAATGATGATGATGATGATGATGATAATGACAATGATGATGATGATGATAATGATAGTAGGACTCAAGCAGGACCACAGGAGCAGGACCACCATCCATGGGAAACAGTCCATACCTATGGTAGCATAGCTAAGAGCCTGTGCAGGCCCTAACTACTGATAGGCTTTATCGAAAAAGGAAAGTTTTAAGTCTACGCTTAAACACAGAGTGGGTGTCTGCCTCCTAAACCTACATTACAAGATGGTTCCACAGTAGAGGAGCTTGATGGCTGAAGGGTCTGCCTCCCAGTCTACTTTTGGAGACTGTAGAAACCACAAGTAACTCTGCATCCTGGTAGTGCAGCATTCTAGTAAGGGTAATAGGGTACCATTAGGTCCTTAAGACATGTTGGAACCTCGACATTAAGGACTTTGTATCTGAGGAGGACTTTGTCTTGTGTATGTTTTGCTTGAATCCTAATTGAATGATCAGTGGATCAAATGTATGTGTGCAAAGACGGCTACAGGCTATAACAGATGTTCTATTTTTAAAAGGTTAAAAAATGGGTGATGCCGCCATGGCAGAGTTTGGGCCCGCTGCTCCTTATCTTAGGAAGTCAGATAAAGAGCGTCTAGAGGCACAAACTCGTACATTTGACATGAAGAAGGAGTGCTTTGTTCCTGATCCGGAGGTTGAGTACGTCAAGGCATCTGTCACTAGTCGTGACGGTGATAAAGTCACTGCTGAGACTGAGTTTGGAAAGGTACGTGCATCATATCAGTTCAGTTTAGTTCAAATGAATTCTAATGAAATCTAATACAAATCTCGGCCTTTTTTTAAGAGTGTTATCTCTCTCTGCAGACTGTCACAGTGAAGGAGTGTGATGTACATCCTCAGAACCCGCCAAAGTTTGATAAAATTGAAGACATGGCGATGTTCACCTTCCTCCATGAGCCTGCTGTGCTGTTTAACCTCAAAGAGCGTTATGCAGCATGGATGATCTATGTAAGACAACTCACTGATCAATGAATAAATTACCTTGAATCATAACACATTTCAGCATCTGAAGCACTATCCTCAATTCCTCAATATGGCAGACCTACTCGGGTCTGTTCTGTGTGACTGTCAACCCCTACAAGTGGCTGCCAGTCTACAACCAGGAAGTGGTTGTTGCCTACAGAGGAAAGAAGAGGAGTGAAGCTCCTCCTCATATCTTCTCCATCTCTGACAATGCCTACCAGTACATGCTGTCAGGTGAATAATCTATTGAAGCCTTCATCTTGTTTAAATATTAAATTCTGACATCATCACATTTTTCACTGATAATCTGAAAAATCACTCTCACTGACAGATAGAGAAAACCAGTCAATCCTTATCACGTAAGTCAAACAGACAACAAAAACTTCTTCAGTATCTATGGATTATAGGTCTTGGCCTAAATATATCTGTCTTTCTTCTGCTCAGTGGAGAATCCGGTGCTGGAAAGACTGTCAACACCAAGCGTGTCATTCAGTACTTTGCCAGTATTGCAGCTGTCCCTGGTGGGAAAAAAGATCCATCAGCTGAGAAGAAGGTCTGTAAACCGATTTCTTCATACAGTACAACTAAAATATCAATATAAGTCAAAGTTGTTGTTGGTTTTTATGTCTTAATTTTTTAATGTCCGTATTTAACAAAATCAGGGTACCCTGGAGGATCAAATCATTCAGGCTAACCCTGCTCTGGAGGCCTTTGGAAATGCCAAGACCATCAGGAATGACAACTCCTCCAGATTTGTAAGTGTCTCTGACTGCAGTGAGGCTACTTGATTTGTATTTATTGAGAGTTCCCCAATTTTTTTTATACATTGGACGTACAAACTTCTACTTTTTCTCTTAGGGGAACTTCATCAGAATTCATTTTGACAACAGAGGAAAGCTGGCCTCTGCTGACATTGAGACTTGTAAGTAAAGCTAAATCCATCTATACATCGATTTCCTAAGGCATGTATTTTGAACTCAGGCATTTTGATTTAGAAATGTGTTATTCTTATATAAAAATCAAAGAGTGATAATCTACCAATAATTATAGCTAAACCTACATTGACAGTAAATTATTTCACATTTTTACATTATAACATCACATACGTTATACCTCCAACAGACCTTTTGGAAAAGTCTCGTGTGACCTATCAGCTCAAAGCTGAGAGGGACTACCACATTTTCTACCAGATCTTGTCTCAGCAAAAGCCTGAACTTCTGGGTAGGTGTATGATATACATGTCATTTATGTTTATTACTGTACTGTTTCATGCATTGTAACATAAAATAAATATTTTCTATGTCTATGTTTTTAGAAATGTTGCTTATCACCAACAACCCCTATGACTACGCCTTCATCTCCCAAGGAGAGACAACAGTAGCCTCTATCAATGATTCTGAGGAGCTGATGGCCACTGATGTGAGATGAAACTTAACTAACCGAAAACAATGTTTAGTCAAAGTCGATTTATAACAAAATAAGAAAATACTCGCATAACATCTTATAATTGTATTCAGGACGCATTTGATGTTCTTGGCTTCACTCAAGAGGAGAAGAACAGCATCTACAAGCTGACTGGTGCCATCATGCATCATGGTAACATGAAGTTTAAGCAGAAGCAGCGAGAAGAGCAAGCAGAGGCAGATGGCACTGAAGGTAATGGAGGCTGGTATATATATATATATATACATACTTTTGTAGAATAGACATTTTTATTGTCATTTTATAAAATGAACACAACAAAACTGTGTTTGTAGCAATCTCGTTCAGCAGCATTCTAAAATATTGGTATTCTATAATCTTCAAAAGTAAAAGTGTATCCACAATAAGAATACAAATAGAGAAAGCCAATAGACAGACCTAAATAAACAGTTGTTGTTGAAGTGAATAAGCAAATGGTTAAAGTGCAATGACTGTCTGCCCAATAGACAGAATAAGTAAATACCTAATAAACAGATACCTGTATTAACAGTTATTGTGGGGTGAATGAGTGAATAAATAAATAAATAGTTTTCATACAGTGAATAAATAAGTTATTGCATAAGAGGTGTCAAACATTTAGCAGCAGTAAGGTCCATACTTACCATATGTATTCTTGTCTGACGGGGAGAGGAGGTTTCGAGAGTTAAATTGTTGTTAACATATTTACTTTTTTCAGATGCTGACAAAGTCGCATATCTGATGGGCCTTAACTCTGCTGACCTCATCAAAGGTCTCTGTCACCCAAGAGTCAAAGTAGGAAATGAGTGGGTCACCAAGGGTCAAAATGTAGCTCAGGTAATGAGTTAAAGGTAACCTTCACAGAAAAGTTTGATTTAGATTCAAAGTTCAGTTTTAAAGATATTACAACTATTTTCTTTCTAGGTGAACTATGCTATTGGTGCACTGTCTAAATCAGTGTATGAGAAGATGTTTCTGTGGATGGTGGTGAGAATAAATCAATCACTGGACACCAAGCAGCCCCGTCAGTACTTCATTGGTGTGCTGGACATTGCTGGATTTGAAATCTTTGATGTGAGTTTGGAATGGAATGAAAGAATCATGAACAAGAATAACATTTCTGCTTAACATTTGAATGAATGCATTTCTCCTTACAATTAATGTATTTTTTACAGTTCAACACCTTTGAGCAGCTTTGTATCAACTTCACCAATGAAAAACTGCAACAGTTTTTCAACCACCACATGTTTGTGCTGGAACAGGAAGAGTACAAGAAAGAGGGCATTGAATGGACTTTCATTGATTTTGGCATGGACTTGCAGGCCTGTATTGACCTGATTGAAAAGGTGAGAGACTATGTCATGTTCAGCCATACATAAAGATTGATTTAAAATGGTATGATTTTTGTTTTTTTTGCTTTTGTTTTTCATTTTTAATACTTTGGCCCTCAGCCCATGGGTATCATGTCCATCCTTGAAGAGGAGTGCATGTTCCCCAAAGCCTCTGATGCCACCTTTAAAGCTAAGCTCTATGACAACCATCTGGGGAAATCAAACAACTTCCAGAAGCCCAGAGTTGTGAAAGGGAAACCAGAGGCCCATTTCTCCCTGGTTCACTATGCTGGAACTGTTGATTACAATATCAACAACTGGCTGGTGAAGAACAAGGATCCTCTGAATGAGACCGTTGTAGGACTATACCAGAAGTCTAATCTTAAGCTATTATCTTTCCTCTTTTTAAATTACGCTGGAGCAGAATCAGGTAAGAATAAACTGAATGTACTACATTAACCTCCACTGAGAATGTCAACATTCTAGAAAATTTGTATTGGAATGATGACAGAGTTATTTCTTCCTGTGTCTGTTAATGCAATCTAATAAATTATACACTGGTTTATTAGCTGATGGTGGAAAGGGCAAAGGAGGAAGCAAGAAGAAGGGTTCTTCCTTCCAAACCGTGTCTGCTTTGCACAGGGTTAGTAAAAACACCTAATTATGTGTGAATCGCTATCTCATAGGGAAACTATTGATTGTGACGTAGAATTTTACATTGATATGCATCATAGTAATCACCTTAACTGGGTGTTAAACACAGAATTGAATTACCTCCACAGGAGAACCTGAACAAGCTGATGACCAACTTGAGGTCTACTCACCCTCACTTTGTACGCTGCATCATCCCCAATGAGACCAAGACTCCTGGGGCCATGGAGAATCCTCTGGTGATGCACCAGC
>OMLP01017653.1:0-10017 GCA_900302685.1 Spondyliosoma cantharus | reverse complement strand
ATGTTATATCGCTGAGACTGTTGGATGGGTACCGCCCCCTGATGAATGTGCAAATATAATGCCAAGGCTGGTTTGACGATAAGTACTGCCTAAATGTATACTTTTTTTTTCTTTATTGACAATGCTAACTTAACACATTACCTAACGTATGTTATGTTATGTTGTTGGGTGTAATTACTGTCTATATGCGTAACAATAACATACGTTCCCCATTTTCAATCGGTTTATACCACTCCGAGAATCTTTATACCAGTCTGAGGATCGGTATAAGCCGCTGAGCTGCAATCGACATGCCTTCAGCCACTTTTCGATCTCGGCGCTACTGAATTTTGCCCTGTACCTGGCAATGGCTCGTCGTAGAGGGTTCTTGGCCTGCAGGGAGGTGTAGACCAGAGACAGGGTGTGTAGACAAGCCTCCAGAAGAGCTTCATCAGGCTGTTCTTCAGTCAGTGCCTCCAGCTGTGACCCCGCCTGGTGCAGTATGGACACACAATGGTCATATTCTGCTTGGTGGCAGTCCACATAATTTGTTGAATAATGAAAACATGATGCTTTCATAGTGGTCACATTATTAAATCTCACATTGCTCCTAAAACCAACCTTTTTAATCAGCTGGATCTGCTGTACTGGCTCTTTCAATTCCAAACAGGACTGCAGGGTGTGGGCGAGTTGCCTGACTCCATCCTCTCCTCCATCAATAGAGAGGGATGCTGGGAAGGATCACAGAAACCAAAATTGAAATATTATGCATGGAACACACATCTGGATAAAGTGCGCGGTTCCCTACGTTGGCATGTAAGCAACAGTTGGATTGATGTCATGTCCTTGATTTGTTAGCAACAGTTTGTTTCTCTCATGAGTAGTTTGGTCACATTACCTATCAGCTTGTTCAGTTTGTCCTCATCCAAATCCACAGCCTCCACTTTGGCTGTCTTCTTCTTCACCACCATGACTCTGCCCTGTGTGAGGAGCACAACAGATAGATTGTTTATATGCCTATAAGTGCCTAAATGTGTCGGATATTTTCTCAGCAGGGAATATATCTGAGACATGGCTTTATAGTGAATACAGACTAGATTTTCGACTCATTAAGACACCCTCACACGTGACATTCTCTCTCTCTCATACACACACACACACACACACACACACACAGAGAGAGAGAGAGAGAGAGAGAATCATTTTATGTCCACACTCTTTATGGTTTCTGCACATTTCGCTTTACCTTGGCTACCTCCTGCTGCTAGGACTGATGTTAGCCAACCAGTGCTAGCTGTCTAGCACTGACTCTACGTCTAAAATTAAAAGACGAGACAGGCAAAACAAACACTGAAGCAATAAAACACCGAAACGCTCACAAAGCATTAACAGCTAAATAAACATTTAAATTTAAATTTCAGCAGCGTTCACCTCAATTCGTCATGTGGTTTACTCAGCTCTTCTCACTCAGCTTGTTGCTGTAACTAAAAGTAAGCTAGTCGATAAAACACGTCAACTTCCGGTACACATTTTCAGAATAAATTACTTTTCAAACACCAGTCCCAATAAAAAATAAAATGCCCCTTGTATTCACTTTTTTGTTGATATTTCCACTTTTTATTATATCTTATGACTAAAATAAAGTAGTTTTGCGCAAAATCAGTGGTTGAACAAGCTGTACAGTCGTCCTTCTATGATATAAAATTGTAATTTGAAGCCTCACTTATTTTACTTCCTGTCTTGTTCCCGTACATTGACACATTGATGGTCCATGCTGCACATGTGAGACGTCACTTCCGACAAATTGTCACAGACCGCCCTCAGATGACGGTCAGGCCATAAAATAGCGCTCCGGCTTCTCATTGGTGCGGACAACACGTCAATCAAACACAGACTGAGAGGCGCTGCAGCGCAGGGACACGCCTACCAAATATGTGATTGGCTTCATTGTGCGAAGCCACGCCCTCTAAATCCATCCCGTCTCCAACTTTTTGCCCGAGAGCTGAAATGACATCCTTTTGGAAAGAGAGAAATTCACCGTTTTTACTCATGAATTAGGATTTTCTCCACAGGAATGACAGCAAATGTATAGACGCGTGTGTCGACATGGCGTGAAGAGCCTTGTGTAGTTTCTATCCATCAGATATTATCACGGTAAGTCGAGGAACTTTGATGAAAATTGCTGTTTTTTTAATTAACGTTAAATAGGAAACGGCGGAGGCTAATTGGAACTGTTTCAGCTAACGGTCCGTATGTAGTAAGAATGGTTCAAACGGTGTTTTCATTCACCTGTGAGACAAATTAGCCTTGCTGAGTACCAGTCTCTCAGTTGTCCGCTGTGTAATAGTGACGTGAAAGTTATGATATTTGAGGACACAATAGTCCGTATTGTTTCTCCTTACTCACTAATTCTCAGTTTTTAAGCGAACAACTCAGCGCCACTTGAGTATTTTGCTAGCTGGTGTTAGCTTCGTCCTCAGAGATATAGCACTAAAATCTAAGTACCAAAAATACAGTACGTTTTGTCAATTAAATGTCAAAATATGACCAGAAAAACAAACATACATGAACACTGAGGTGTTATAAGTCTCTTGAAATTCAATTGAAAGAAACACAAATAATTTAAAGATGCATTTTTGCCTTAGAGTGCCTCATTGTTGACTAAATTTGATCTCTGTAATTCTTAATAGTAAAACTTTTTGAAGAATTCTGACAGTGGTAAGACAAAATACAATTTAAAACACATTTTAAAACAAATTTTACCTTAATGTTTAGTCAATTAGTTTAGTTTCCAGTGAGAAGTGGATTATCGCCCCATATTTGTAACTCATTTAAATACCTAAACAGTGAGTAATAGAGGTATTACAATTTGAATGGCTCACGAATACATCACCAGTCGAAAACACAGGGAAGCACTCAGACAGCACATTCAGCTCCACTGTCCCTTTACATTGACTTTACTCGACAGGAAGTCCGGGAGAATGGGACAAAAAGAAGCTCAGAGTCAGGGTCCAGGGGTTAAATGGCCTTTAATGTTTTCCACCAACCACATCCTTTTATCATCACTGTGGAATGATGCCTTGGCGAGAGGGAATAGTGCGCAGACAAATTTTATCCTCCCTCAATAATAGAGAACTGACTAATATTCTCATAGGATCTTATTTACAAGACACTTAATTCCTCAGAAGACTAACTGAAAGATTATCCTCCAACAAACCATTGGGAATAAAAAAAAATACCCTTCTTAAAGCACTATATAACAAAAGCACTATAAATCTGTTGATAAGAATATTACTGCTTGTTTTGTTAGTTTAAATAAAATGCCTTATTTAACTAAATCCGTGTCCATAAACTAGACAGTAAAGAGGGTGAGAGAGGGTGGTCTACATAATAAAACTTAATTAGGCTTGTAACTCTAAACTGTTACTCCTACAATGTGAATCACAACAATGCAGTGTAAACTACAGCACACTTAAATGATACCATGTATTTTAAAATGTACTTTGACAATATCTTTGTAGTCATTTTAGAAATGGTTATGTAAAATATAAGAACAGATATCACAATCCCTTAACTCTTAAGGCATGGTTTTGTATGGGTATTTGCAGGCCATATATGTCATGTTAAGTTCATTGCCTTGACTTATTTATGTTGTTTTGTTTTGTGGGATGAGAGCTCTTCTTTTTTTTGCCTTCCTTCGTCAGTGTTTACCACAGCAAACAGGCGACAGAAATAAGCCTGTGGAAACCAGTTTATGGCCTCCCTCCACACATGTTTGCAGTCTCTTTGTGAGGAGGCCAGGCTGGTAATGAGAGGTTATTACTCGGGAGAGAAACCCAGGCTTTCTATCTTCTTCCCCCTGCTCCCCTCTCCTCCGTCAGAGATCCTAATTTGTCTCTCTCTCTTTGTTTCTATCTCTGTCTCTCTCTCTGTATTTACTGCCTGTTTTCCTACCATAGCGCTGGAAAACATGATGCAAGACCAATCACGATGAAGGTATCAAGGTGTTTTGGAGCAACAGTGGTGTTTTTCTATTTGGCTCAACTAAGTGATACGCCCACTGCCCAACCTGGTCCAGCTGGGCTTGACCGTGGAATATTTCAGGTGTTGGCTAGTGGCAAAACATCTGCACAACAACAAAACCTCTGTCTGTTTTTTTTTTCTTCTGAGTGTCTACATATGTTTCTGCGTATTGCGTTAGAGAGATTTGGTACAGTATATTGGTTTGTAAGTACAAGACATTGAACTTCTATAAAAAAAACAGTGACATTATTATTTCTCCACCTGATAAGAATTTTGCTTTTCGATGTTTTATTACAGAAATTGTATGAAAGTCATGACCAAAATAGCCTTAATTATGTTATAATGATACTGAAAACAAATTTTCCCCTTTTGGCTAGGGAAGCCTTGAAACCCCCTTACGGACCCCTGACCCAACTTTGAGAACTACTGGTTGAAAGAACTGATTAATTCACTTCTTGCCTGGAACCAATATCCATCAGTATGCATCAGTCCTCATGAGTTTTATACAGTTTAACATGAAGACCTAAAGATGAGCAATAGCTGAATAAAAATGATTTTTGATTGTCCTTGGGGAACTCGTTGCAAGTTCACTGCAGTCCCCTGTCAGCAATCATTCACTGCTGAAGGACCATTGATCAAAACACTGAATCCCAACCGGCTTTAAGGACAGTCACCTCCAGCTGACCCTGAACCTCACTTCCTTGTGGAGAGGGAAATTAAAAGAATATTATCTGAGAGGAAACATATAATGGGATTTGTCTATGTAATATTATGTGCGTACTGCTCAATGTCTCACTGCTGTGTGTGTTTTCCAGAGGGTCAGACAGTATGGCGGAGGGGGAGGAGGCCATGAGCCAGGAGGACTGGAAGGAGAAGTGTATCGTCCTGGAGGCGCTGCTTATGAAGTTCAGAGTGCAAATCATCAAGATACGTGAACTCACTGCTGACAAGGTTGGTTCAAGTATACTTTTTTCTGTAAACCTTAGAGCTCAACAGTACTGGATTTATGGGGCTTATACCAGCACCAATATTAGGAAACAATAATATTCTGATATCCACATATCAACTGATATTTTCATATACCGTATGCAGAATATTAACATAAATACATATTTTGTTTGCAGTTGAGATAATCTATTATTATTATCAGGTGTGATAGAGTCAGAACATTGGCAGTTTGCAGTTTAACAATAAAATGTATTGTCCAAAATTACATCACTGAAACATGGGAATGTAATAATTATCAGTTACCCTAAGCATCTTTCTCTGCATTATGTTCTGTAAAAAAATGTTTTATATCAGCACATATTGTTCTACAGATAGGCTGATACTGTAATATCTCTGATAGGCCAATATCGGCCAATTAATATAATATAACTGGCGTTATGGACTGGCGTTTTGTGATATGATTCATGATTAGTGGGTGATGATCATTTTTGCATCACAATTTTCATTTTCACTGAAAAGAGTATTAAAATCATGATGATGCGACATTTGTTGGAGTCTGAACCTAACAAACAAAAAGTAGATATAGCTAAAAATCATCAAAGAAGCAAGAAGACATCAATTAACAAACAGGAAACATGGTGCAACGGTAAAATTGACAATTTGACTGAGACATAACAACAACGGCAGAGATGAGCAAGTGCATCATTATCTGTGTCTGTATCTCTTCAACCAGTGAAGTTATATGTATCATATCTGTACTCTGAATGGGCAGACCGGAATTGGGTGGGACTAACCGGAAGTTGTTAACAACTAACTGTTGCTATATTTATTATTCATCAGAAAACTATTTATAAAACAGCCTCAGTTTTATGTTTTTGATTACACGATTAAGAGAAAGAGATCAGAATGTGTTTACTGAAAGAACAGAAGAGATGTGAGCGGGAAACAGGTAAAGATGCCTTTGAAAAAGTCAGGTAAAGTAGGTTTGTCTTGTTTTTGGTTCACACTGATATTATAGGATTAAGAACAACTGTGCACATTTATAGGTGAAATGTATTGATGGGCTGCCTCATTTTCACTGAATGAACCAAATGCACTTTGAACAGAGAAGAGGAAGACAGTAAGCAAAGTTTTTTTATGATGGATCAGATTAAACTCGCATCTGATCATTTTATTATTTGAATAAACATGGAATAATACTGGTGGTGCTGTTATTTTGGTTTACATGGGTGGTTTGTTTAGCCCTCAGTATAATTATCGTACAGTAACACTATTTCATCAGCGAGCCCTTAGTTTCACTGTCCCATCAGATCAAATCACTGCACTGATTGCTGTTGTAGGGGTGTTTTGTATTTTGGTAAAACAATCTGTATATTTTTAGAGATGCAATAATTAGCTGATTCATTGAAAAGTCGATTGAAAGAAAATAAGTGGCCAACTATTTTGATAATCTTGTTTCAATCATTTTTCAAGAAAAATGTGAACCATTTGCTGTTTCCAGCTTATTTAGTGTGAGAATTTGTTGCTGTTCTTTGTTATTTATGATAGTAAATGAAGAGTCTTTAGGTTTCGGACTGTTGGTTGGTAAAAAGAAGCAATTTGAAGACGTCACTTTGTGTAAATTAATCGGAAGATTAATAGATAATGAAAATAATTGTCGCAGCCCCACATAGATTACACCTGTGATTTCTACTCCTCAGTCCTTCTCTCCTCAATAATGTCAGACTTCAGTTGATTTCTGGGGTAGATTCTAGATGATGAAGAGAGGACAGGAGGAAGCATAATTAGCTGAATGAAAAGCAGGTGTTACTGTTCCCTGTGCTGTTACAATCACTCTCCACCAGACAGAGCTGACAAAGGACAGCTAATCTCAAGTAAGATTTGGACAGTGCACCAAAAACTCTGCCAAAATAAGAAAGTAGTCGACATGTGGTCCTCATAAGTACACTCTCCAACAGAGAGCTGTGGTGTGTCTGGTGGGTACAGAGCAGGCCGTCCCTCCCTCCTAGCTGGCCAGCACTGGGCTGGCCCAAACTGTTCAGTGGCCTAGATCTGAAGCTGCTCTCCAGGGAGGCTGATTAGAGCTCTAATGTAAACAGCAGTCTGACCACAGGGCTCTGCCACGCACTGCATGATGGGATTGACCCATCTCCAGTCAATTACAGAGTCAATGTAAGCTTAGCTGGACAGCAAAACAAACTCCTGGAGAGACTTGGAAGAAAGATTGGCTTTGGTGGGTTTTTGCAGCCCACGTAGCACATGTGAAAGTCTCTGCTGCCTTATCCATCCTGTTTGGCAGGTTGAATTTAACTGTGTTTCCACTCGGCACTGTTAAACACACCAGGCATCTCAGAATGACGCAAATGTGTTTTCAAGAGAAGACTCTGCACCACTATAAAGTTATGTAATTCACCTCAGCTTCTCCAGCTTAATTTTCCTTCTTCAGTGGTATTTACTAAATGTTAGTTTAGTAGATTGGAGCTTAGTTGCCTTGTCTGTATTGCCTGCCAGTTTAAATTATTAGAAGTCTCTAAACTGGAGTCAACACCTCATAACCCTCAGCCTGCATTACTGCTTTTCTTAGCACTGTAATATGTGATGTTTTTGTAAATCTGATGAAGAATAGCAGTAATCCTTTACCACACACTGATTTAGTTCCCAAAGATCAAGAGTTCATCCAGAGTTCAACCACAGTTCAATGTGTTTCTCAAGGACAAATACTGACAAAAATACTTCTAGACCTAAGGTATTTGTTTCAATGTCTTCTATCATCAATAAAACCCATCAATTACGAAATGCAAATAACTGCAAAGATTCCATGAGCCTGCCAGGAAGGCTGTAAATTCTCCGGTAAACCCAAACTTTGTTGAAACTTATTGTCCAATATTGGATTTTTAATAAAAAGACACAATTCAGGTACAGTCCAGAAAAATTACTACTACAGACTACACTCGGGTCCTGCTATTTTTCTATCAGAATTAACACGTAGTTATTTTCGCTCATGTAGTTTTGTTGTGAGACTGACCCGTCACCTCGTGCTCACTGACCTCCTGATGCTATGAGCTCATCATGTTAACATCCAGAGCCTGCTGCTGTTCTTTCTCTTCTATGGCTCCCACCACCTCAGTCAGAGCTTGTTGTTTCAAAGCTGTGCGGGGGCGCATGTACGTCACTACAAAATCCCCCTAATATCTCACTGTGGAGGTTGCTAATATGAGGATGAACAACTCATTTTGAGTGGTGATTGAGTCCTCTGGTTCTGTGGTTGGTGTCAATTCATTGATGCAGCTGTAGCGTTACAATACCAAACATTTATAGGTAGAGTGCAGCCTGTATTATTTAAGCCTACGTCCCAAGGGGCCAGACTTTTACATTCCCCTATGTCTGACCTTTAAACCTCAGAATGAACAAGGATATATTTATTTGCAACGTTTTGGTTGCTGGATGAATTCATGTATCTTTGCAAGTTAAACAGTGCGCAGAATTTTGCTTTCAATTCCTGATTGTTTGAGCTTTAACCAGTTGAGGATTAAAATTAGATAATTCTCCAGCAGATCAAGAATTGATTTAATCATGCCGAGCTAAGATGATATGCATCAAAATCAAATGAAATGATGTGAGCCAACTGGCAGATTTTGTGCCGCTTGATAAGCAAATGAGATTTAATCAAATGACGCTTTGTAAATTATTAAGATGGTTACAGTTTGGAGGGACTAATACAATTTCTGTGTTCAAAGTCAGAATGTTTGCTTGTAAAATCTTTATATTACCAAAATATAAATGTTAATTATTGGAAATAACTACAACACAAATGAGTCTGTGTAATTGGGTCAGGTGAAAATGAATGAAAAATGATTCCGGGTAGACTTGGCACATTGCTGAAGTCCTAGAAAGCAGCGAGTGAGGATGGAGAGGAAATGAGAAGAAAAAGAAAGAGGGAAAAAATGAAGCCTTGTGTAAAGATTGAGCCGCCCAAGGGAGGAAATACCCAGTTTAGTAAATAGTATGTGTGTGTGGTGTGTCGGTGAGTGGGTTTGCAGTTATTCTGTGTCTGCACGTGTTTGCAGATCAAGTCAAATTCATTTACAATCTGTTTTGAGAGTTTATTTTGCACAAAAGTGAAAACTGGTGTAGGTGCAGTTATTTAGGCGGGATGTTAGTTTTGGCCTGTGGGAGCTCCAGCTGTAACAGTAGGCTACACATCTCATTGTGGAGACAAAGAGACCATGTGTGTTACATTTTCTGTCAGCCTCCCCCCTTCAACCCAACACACTTGCCGAATATCTTTATTTTATCTCTCTGCCTGTGAACCTCACCCCTATAAAGAATGTGTCAGTATTCAGAACTAGGCGAAAAGCTAATGATAAATGAACAGATTCCAACCCTTTTATAATTCAAGGTTGTATATCACCATTTTGTGGCACTCAGCCAAGAGACAAATGGGGCCATATGAGGACTTTGAAAAATGGCTCACAAATGGTTTTATGTTTAGAAAAGGCCACATAATTTCCTAAAACAGCTGGGCACTGTCAGTGTTAACATCCGTTACTTAAACAGGAGTAAGTGGTGCATTGTTTGGGGACTATTTTTAGCCACGGATTAATACACATGTGTTGCTCTAGTGGGTAATTGTTCGTATTAATGAAGAAACATGTAAACAAGTGCAACAACACGAGTCATTAGGGATTAATATACAGTGCATTAATCTTTGGTTGCATAGCCATACTTAATATTTTGTTGACAATAACTAATTTATAGACTATTTCCTATAGATGTATCCTGTAAGAAGGAAACTACACCCATAACAATATATACACAAAATACACATCCATTTACTATATCTCATGACTGTACATACAGTAGACACACACCAAAATCACAGGGGTGGAGTGGCATATTGTGGTTTGGTCTTCAGTGCTGAGTGAGTCCATATTTGGAAAGAAACAGTACATCCACCCTTCTGGTAGGTGGGGTTCCCTGGCCAATGCTGACCTATCGTGTGTCATGATATGACTTGTCAGTCACAGTCAGCAATTTATTATTATGCATCTGCAAGTCACAATGTTA